>WAAF01013622.1:45727-157661 GCA_013400475.1 Tricholaema leucomelas
TGGCTGCTCTCCAGCCACTCCGACCCCAGCCTGTATCTCTGCATGGGGTTGTTGTGGCCAAAGTGCAGCCCCCTGCACTTGGACTTATGGAACACCATCCCGTTGGACTCTACCCATCTGTCCAGGTGGTCAAGGTCCCCCTGCAGAGCCCTTCTGCCCTCCAACCCAGTAACATCTGCCCCCAGCTTGGTGTCATCTGCATCTTTTGGTGTGATATTTTATATTCAGTAGTCTACTGACAAATTCTCAAAGAAATTGTATGTTGACATAAAGATAGGAATAAAATAAAATGTCTTTCAGGATAGAGATCCCTACATGACAGATTTTCTGTTAAATAAAAATAAGATATTAAATATCAAATGATAATTAAGAAAATTAAGGCTTTATACAGCTCTTGGACTAGAACTTACCCCACAACAGACTTTCCTTCTCACCGCATTTTATAGTCACAGTATCACACTACTTGAATAACTATGGGTACATCTTTAGCATTTGTGGCAGTTTATATTATCTCTATAGATATGATCATTGGATCAGGACTTGCCTTATTAAATCAACATAGTCATGTGTGAGTAATACTTTTTACATCAAAACAACATATCATGAAAGTAGGAGAGGCTTGGAAAGTGAAAGAGAAACAGGAAGAAAGTTTTCATATGGCCCTTCAGTAATGCCTCTTGTGGAATAAAGGTACCACTGCCCTGAGGAATCTGTGTGTACCTGAATTCTCTTTTTGTCTGATTTTACATAATTCTTGAAAGGGAAAGAAAATATTAGTGTTAGTTCAAAGTAATAATTGAGTAGTTCTAACAACAGAGACAGGGAGGCTATACTATTGTTGCCAGAATAATACCATGCTTAACGGTTCACAGGGAAGCCTTAAAGCATGGAGATGTATTTGGATTTTCTGGCATCATACATTGCTATATTCTCTTCCTGAAAGTGACTGTTTTGAACTCCTTTCTTTCATGTACACTGAAATCTATGACAATACATAAAACTAGAAAAATCCTTCTTCATTTCTTAGCCCAAAGATAAGTCTGTGCTGGACCTAAATATACTCAGGCTTAGTGGCAGACCTTTGCGTGGGAATCAGCTGTATTTTCAGCTAATACCTAAAATCAAATGCAGCAAGCAAAAGCAGTGTTGTTTTAAAAAAGCACTTTGAAATAAAACTCCTTATCTTCACTTTCACCTGTGCTATGCTTCTGATTCATGCAGTTACATTGCTGAGAGATGTGTTTCTCTAGTGTGATCTTGTTTTCTACATGCACATCAGTGGATTGCTCACTAAAACTAGCTCTTGGATCAGTATGCTTAGAATGAAATGGTTTTGTTTATCTCTTTATAAAGAAGCACATGGAGAAACAGTAGTGCCAAAGAGGAAGGGAAGATTACACAGTATCACCACAATATCACCAAGGTTGGAAGAGACCTCACAGATCATCAAGTCCAACCCTTTACCACAGAGCTCAAGGCTAGACCATGGCACCAAGTGCCACGTCCAACCTTGCCTTGAACAGCTCCAGGGACGGCGACTCCACCACCTCCCCGGGCAGCCCATTCCAGTGTCCAATGAGAGAAGGACACATGAAAACTGACTATACTTTTATGATGGCTGTAGTCTCATGAAAAGATCACAGAATCATAGAATCAACCAGGTTGGAAGATCATCCAGTCCAACCTATCACCCGGCCCTGTCCAATGAACTAGACCATGGCACTAAGTGTTTCATTCAGGCTTTTCTTGAACACCTCCAGGGATGGCAAAACCTGATGGTCCAAGGAAATCCACCTCAGCAAAGGTCTTTCACTGGGCAATCTGCAAGGCTTCAATGCTGTTGCAGTCAATGAGTTTATCTGCAAAGGCCGTAGGATCTAGTGAATTATCTAAAAGTATGAGCATGAGAAGGCTGTTACCTGAGGATTGTTTTTTGTGGTATGTAAATCATCCCTTCTAGCACCTGCTTTTTCTCTTCAACTTGAAAGAGACTTCAGAGTGTGTGCTGTATCTGTAATTAGGCCTTCAAATACACAGCTTGAAAGGAAACAATCTTATCATAGAATAAAAACAATAGCAATTTCCTAGTTTCATTAAAATTTCTTAATGTCTTAATCTTTTTGGTTTGCTTCCCTGATGCTGCTTTTTGTAAATTCTTTAGACAGAAAATGTGTTACTATGCAGTCTGACATACCATTATTGATAATCTGTGTTGCATTTATTTATTAGTACTCTAAGCATATGCAGGAAAACTACAATCCATATTTAGAATAGAATCATAGAATCAGGCAGAGTTGAAAGGGACCACAAGGATCATCTAGCTCCAACCTCCCTGCCGTAGGCAGGGACACCATGTCCTAGATCAGGCTGGTCAGAGTCTTATCTTTAAGTTAGAACTAGAAGTGATGTGAGGTGATTTTATTTTTTTTAATATAATCTCTACAATAAAAACAAATACAGCATTAGAGGGGAAAAAAAAACACAGACTCAGTGACCATTTACAGAGATGATTTGTGCATCCCTAATGCATTGCTGAAGGTGTGCAAAAGTTGTCCCTGGACAATTCTATTGCAGCTCTCAAAGTGATTCAAGTGGTAATATTCCTTGTGAATTTGTGTAGTGCTGTTTATGCCCATGTGAAATGAGAAAGTTAACACTGCGGCCATGTATTATGTCAAGTTTCTTGCTTGCTCAGTACTTTTGCTTGTGACTTAAGAGGTTTATTTGTTCGTTTGTTTTTTGGGTTTGTTGTTTGTTTTTTTTTTTTTTGCAAAAGGAGATGGTCACTGATCTTGCATTCTAAACACTGTGACATGGCAGGACAATTTTCTGATGACTGTAGGGTCCATGGATAAAAGGGCAAAACAAGGCATCTCTCTAACAACTACATTTTGAGGCCAAAACTATTTAAAAAAAAAAAAAAGAAGAAGCAATTGCATTACTTCTGCTTGCAAAGATTTGAAAGATACTGCCTGAAGTTACTCTTGTTTAAATGAGTGGCTTTCATTTTCCTTGCGTACAAACTTGTATACAGAATTTCACTAGGTATCAGTTCTGTCTGTTTTCTAGATCTCCTTTTGCTACTCAGACTTCACATATCCTCACTTGAAAGGTCCTTCAGTTTTTGGGATGGTTATAGTTAAGCTCATATTGTTGAGAAATTTTAGATGGCAAAGTTTAGTGTTGACCACAATATCACTTTACTGTAATGGTCATGCATATCATGAGCCAACTTTTAACCAAGCAATTTGATTTAGCTTGTTAAATCAGCAAAAAATGTTCTGTGGCTTCTTCAGACAACAGCAAGGGGAAGAATGGATCAAGAGAGAGAGACAGAGAGAGATATCAAAATTCAGTGGATTGACAGTGTTTTATGGCAAGTAACTCTTGGAGATAAACTCAAAATTAGGGCATGGAAATTTTGAGAAGGAGGAACTTGGTAACTCATTATTTGGCTCCCTACTTATGTTCAGCTGTGAAATAAAAACATCAAAGTACCAATGCAGATTTCAAACTTTTAAGAAAGGGCCAGACCTTGCTCCCACCAATGCCTTAATAATCACTTAGTCTGTTTCAAAGTCCTCATTAGACTACTCAGCAAAACAGCACACTATCAAATTCGCTAATAGACCATCTACGAACAAGTGCAGCAAGTTCTGCAACAGCTAAAAGGTTTCTTCTCAGCTTGTGTTTGCAAAACATGTGTGAGTTAATGGAGTATCACATTCATAGAGTGCTGGGGCATTGACCTAAAGTCTCTTCAGGAAATAGATCTAGGTTTTACCTAGATGTAATGTGCTTTACAATGGAAACAGGCCACATTTCTTAATATGATGTTAGTAGTGTTTGTTTATTAAATAATAAAGGTGAATCACAACTTTTCTATCCCTGAATGTTTACCATCTATACATTACTGTTTTGTTCCTTCATGGAAGGAATTTATCTTCCAGATAGGTCTCATTTCTTTGTGTTCGTCAACTTCATTATTGAGTAAGTAAACCAAGGCAGCTCAAATTTTACAGTTGACCCCAGTTTATATGGCTAGAGGAAAGAAAATACTCTGGGTTTGTTTCTAAACATTTCATTGCTCTATGGGAAGGAATCTGGGACATGATTTAGAAATACCTTGAGAGCAGAGCACTTCTGAGGCCACATTCCATGTGAAAGCATGGTTTTAAGAGTAGTCATACAGATAATAAATACATTTTTTATGATGCTGAACTATCCATCATGATTTAACTGTTGAATTTAGAATATGCTTATGGATTTCCATCCTTTGCTTCCTTAGAGAGGATGCAAGGAAAGGCTGAAAACAAGTTTAACAATTAGACTACACTACCAAAGAAAGACAATTATGAATTGCACATTCACTTTCTGAATCATAGAATTAACCAGGTTGGAAGAGACGCCCAAGATCAGCCAGTCCAACCTAGCACCCAGCCCTGTCCAATCAACTAGACTATGGCGCTAAGCACCTCAGCCAGTCTTTGCTTGAACACCTCCAGGGACGGTGACTGCACCACCTCCCTGGGCAGCCCATTCCAATGGCCAATCGCTCTGTCAAGAACTTCCTCCTAACATCCAGCCTGTACCTCCTCCAGCACAACTTGAGACTGTATCCCCTTGTTCTGTTGCTGGTTGCCAGCAGGGAGAAGAGACCAACCCCCACCTGGCCACAGCTTCCTTTCAGGTAGTTGTAGACAGCAATGAGGTCACCCCTGAGCCTCCTCTTCTTCAGGCTAAACACCCCCAGCTCCCTCAACTTCTTAGGGTTTGTGCTTCAGGCCTCTCACCATCTGCGTCACTCTTCTCTGGACACATTCCAGTATCTCAACATCTCTCTTGAATTGAGGAGCCCAGAACTGGACATAGTACTCAAGGTGTGGCAGGGCTTGTTTCAAATTTGCTTCAGTGCAGATGCAATGCTGATTAATTTAGACTGAAAATACTTTGCTGAAGTATTCGTATAATATTCCTATACCTATAAAGACCATGATGTGTCTACATAAAGGCATTTTGCTTTCCTGAAGTCACATTATTTGGTAGTGAAAAAAAATCAAATGGAGCCGGGGCTGTTTTGCATATGCTTTGCCTTGTACTCTTTTACTTGCTGTAAGACTGTGTTACACATTCACACATTTATTACTTTCAGGTGATTTCCCCCCACATATTCCTGTTGCTTTTTTTTAAATTTTCTTATCACATTCAGTTGTCTTTTTCTAGCTAGAACCTGCTTCACTACTGACTGCCCTTGTTCATTTTCAGTCTCTACAGGCATTTTGTCTTACCTCTGTATAAGTTGTTTTGAGCACTTCCTATTTGGAAGCATCTAGAAATGTAATTAATGTGCTGTTTACTCCTTCTTTCAGGTGATTAACAGATGATTCATTTTAAAAAAGTACCCACTCTTTATGTGACACAAGCTCTTCAGGATATACTACTAATATAGCAGTTAGACTGCTGAAATTCTGCCAGAACCTCCTCTCATCATTGATCTTTTAAAACAACTGTGCTCTCTTTGTATCAAATTTCTGCTGTGCAACTTAATGCCAGCTTCCCAAAGCTAAAGTGGACCATCTAACCCCACTTATTTATCAAACAAATCAAGCCTTTTTTCTTCAGATCCATTACCCATCAGAAAGGCAAAAGCCCAGCTAGAATTCAGCCTGGCCACTGCCATGAGGGATAACAAAATATGTTTTTACAAATATATTAACAACAAAAACAAAGCTGAGGAAAATGCCCACAGTTTTATTGGATGCAAGGGGAAACATTGCTGTCAAAGATAAGGAAAAGCCTCAGGTACTTAATGCCCTCTTCGCCTCACTCTTTAACAGTCAGACCTGTTATCTTTAGGGTGTTCAGCCTCCTGGTAGGAATGGAGAGCAGGGTCAACTCCTCATAATCCAGGAAGAAGCACTGTTATGCCACCTGGACACTCACAAGTCTATGGGACCAGATGGGATTCATGCGGGAGTGCTGTGGGGGCTAGCCAAGCTGCTCTCCATCTATCAGCAGTCCTGGTTAACAGAGGAGGTGCCAGACAGTTGGAGGCTTGCTAACGTGAGACCCATCTACAAAACAGGCTGAAAGGAGGATCCAGGGAACTACAGGCCTGTCAGCCTGACCTCGGTACCAGGGAAGGTTAAGAAGCAGTTCATCTTTGGTGCACTCACACAGCGAGTACAGGATAGTGGAGGGATCAGGCCCAGTTAGCATGGGGTTCACGAGAGGCAGATCCTGCTTGACCAACCACGTCTCTTTCTATGATGGGGTGACCTGCCTAGTGAAGGAGGGAAAGGCTGCAGATGTTGCCTACCAGGACTTTAGTGAAGCCTTTGGCACTATCTCTTACAGCATTTTCCTTGACAAACTTGCAGCTCGTCGCTAGACAGGTGGACTCTTGGGTGGACTAAAAAGTGGCTGGATGGCTGGGCCAGAAGAATTGTGATAAACAGAGTTAAATCCAGCTGGTGGCATGTCACATGTGGTGTCTTCCAGGGCTCAGTGCTGTGGCCAGTTCCGTTTAATATCTTTATTATTGAGTTGGATGAGAGGATCAAGGGCACCATTTACAGATGCCACTAAACTGAGCCAGAGCACTGATCTGCTCAAGGGTAGAAAGGAACTACAGAGAGATCTGAACAGGTTAAATTGATGGGCCGAGGTTCAACAAGACCAAGTGCCAGGTTATGCACTTTGGTCACAACAACCCTAAACAACATTTCGGGGTTGGAGAAGAGTGGCTGGGAAGAAGCCCGGTGGAAAGGGATCTGAGCAGGCAGGTAGATAGCTGGCTGAACATGAGCCAGCAGTGTGCCTAGGTGGCAAAGAAAGCCTTCTGAACTGTATCAAAACTAGTGTGTCAGCAGCAGTAGGGAAGTGATTGTGCTCCTGTACTTGGCCCTTGTGAGGTCACATCTTGAGTACTGTATTCAGTTATGGGTGCCACAGTATGGGAAAGACATTAAGGTCCTGGGCAGAGTGTGTCTAGAGTATAGCAACTAAGCCGGTGAGGGATTTGGAGGGCATGTCATATGAGAAGCAGCTGAGGGAGATAAGGTTGTTTAGTTTGAAGAGAAGGTGAAGGGGAGATCTTATATCTCTCTACAACTACCTGAAAGGAGGTTGGCTGGTGTTGGTCTAGAGATAGGATGAGAAGAAACGGGTTTAAGTTGTGCCAGGGCAGGTTTAGATTGGACATTAGGAATAATTTTACTGAGAGAGTGATGAGGCGCTGAAGCAGGCAACCCAGGGAGGCAGTGCAGTCACCATATCTCTAAACCTGTATATAACTAATCATCCTTGATTTCCTCAAGTTTTCTCCAAAACTAACAGAATCTATTGTTTCACTAGGCTTGGCTGGGTTTAGGTTTTAGTTGGTATGCTTTGTCCAAGGCACCAATATTCTGCAGTGAGCTAACTACAAATAATGAATATTAAACTTCATCAGTCTTTTTGCAGCACTTCTTAGCTGCTAAGCAGAATCTCCTGACTATAGATTCTGTGGGTAAGGACTTCAAATTCAGTTTCTGTATCAGATACTCTGTTTTGTTTACCATAATGTTTCTATATAGAACTGGAAAGCCAACGTTATTCTCATGTCATACCTAACAACAGTGAAAAACAGTTCAGTTCAGTGATACTTGCTTATTGGATAGGGCTGGGTGCTAGGTTGGACTAGATGATCTTGGAGGTCTCTTCCAACCTGGTTGATTCTATTCTGTTCTCTTTCTCCTCTCTTATGCCTTATGTCTTCTTAAAGGCAAGACAATGCTGCTTCTTAGGCTGGAGAGAGACTTTATGCTTTCTTCTGGCATGTGTGTGATTTCCAGGGGCCACCTTTGTTTGTAACTTCAAGAGGAGGAATGAGGATATTACTTAACAACACAAGCACGTAGTAAAGTGCAAATCAGTTTTGTGGCAACTTCTGGCTTTCATTTTGTGGCAGGTTTCGTCCTCCTCTCTGACTACGTCGTGTTATTTATCCTCCAGGAATGTATTCTGATATCACAGGTACTGGAAAGAGGCAGCTGTTGCTAAATTAGAGTATTTGAATGATAAGGATACTTTCTAATAGGAAGTGATCTAATAGATGTGATCTAAATAGCTGTGACTGCATACCCAGAATGTAAGCATACATGTAGAAACAAGCAAAGATGTGTAAAGGTGAAAACAATAGAAAAGAAGAAACTAAGCATTGCATGTCCTCAGGACAAGTGAGTCCAGAGGCAAAAGCACAGATGTACCTAGTGTAGCCCTATGGTCAGAAATGTTTAGAAAATAAAAACAACCTGAAAGCTGAAAAAAAAGAGATGTGTTCTGTGTCTTCAGCAGATGAAGATGATATAAATTTTGTTTGCAAATGCTACAAATACACTTAAATGTCCATTCCTTCAACTGATGGCATGTGATGCATGTAATTAAGAGTGCTGTCTGGCCCAGTACCTGTCTGTTACAGCACTTAGCTCTGAGCTATGCAGCATTTTAAAGCTCTGGTCTCAGAGGACTGATGGGAATCAGGATGTCATATTGAGCCCTTACCCTTGAAATATCAATGCAGAGAATACCAAGCTAAATGTTCTTCTATTCTTTATGTGGCTACTTCTTGAAGATAGCTTATTAGCAAAGTGATTGATTTATGCTTTGGCCTTTACTGTTTAGTAACTGATCTGTTTGTTTTTTCCTCTGAAAGACAGGAATGCATGTCTTATTAGGTAGCCCTGCCACGATTTCAAAACATGCTATTTTTAATGAAAACAGTGAAACCTTAGATTTGAAAATGCTGCCTTTGGAATATCTGAAAAGAGATGATGGTATTGACAAAAATGCAAACAGTAGTTACTGTGAATATACCTTTATGTGACCTGGAAACCTGTTTAAGGTGTACATCTATTGTGTATAGCTGTATACACTTGTAAACAGGAATAAATGTTACCATTTATTCACCAAAAAATGCATTAAGGAATGCTTTTAATCAAATGTTGACCTGTTCTAGTGGGAATTGTCCCTGCCTATAGCGTGGGGTTGGAACTAGATGATCTTTGAGGTCCTTTCCAGCCTAAACCATTCTGTGATGTTTAGGATATCTGAATTACTCTGGAAACAGTTTCTCTGTTTTACTCAATAGCTTCAAGTTAACTTGATCTATTTTTAAGTCTTGATCTAAAAATCAAGAGACACCTCCAAAGTACTTAGGAATTTAGTAGTCTTATTATGGTTTGTTAATTGCAAGTATGATCTCACATCCCTAGAAACATTGGTTTGAAAAAATGAATACAGGTCTATGATGTCCTGAAGTGCAGCATGTGCCAGTTGTGTCATTTCAACATCAGTTTGGGGTTCAACAGCCTTGCAGGACTGAGATTGTCAGTTTGCAGGTGTTAAAATTAAAAGGCTGTGAGGCCAGTTCCATTCAGGCACTGCAAGTGTTCACAGCAGGCATTCAAGGGCAAATTATGCTTGAACAACCTGATTGCCTCTCTGACAGACTGGCTGGCTCTGCAGATGAGACAAGAACCGTGGAGGTAATATACCTTGACTTTGGTAAGGTTTTTGACACTATCTCCCACAGTGTTCTCATTTGGTAGCTGAGAAGACCCCAGCTGCCTAATCTAACTGCTGTGTGGGTAGAAAATTTTCTGGGCTGTTGGGCTCAAAGGCTGGTGATCAGTGGCTAAAAGCCCAGTAGGTGGCTGCTGAAGTGAAGGTAGGCAGCACTCTAGGGGATGAGTGTTGGGGACCATAGTGTTCAGCATCATCATCCATGACCTCAATGGTGACAGAGAACAAACTTTTTACATGACAGAAAGTCAGGGGAAATGGCTGATGTGAGGAATGTGAACTTTAGTCCAAAGACTTGTCCAGGCAAAACTGGATTAACACGAGCACGGAGTCAACTGGAGCCTCACAAAGTTCAATGAGGAGAAGGGAAAAGCTCTACATGTAGGAGTGACAAATGACATGCAGAGTGGAAAAAAATCAGCCCTACTGAAGGGACTTGAGGGTGTGGGGGGTGTGTCAGTATCAATGCCAGGCTGAATATGAACAGCTTATTTCCTCCCTTATTGAGACAGGCAGATTTACTGGGGTATATGAAGAGAAGCACAGCCAGTGAAAAGAATCATAAAATGATAGAATCATCCAGGCCAGAAAGGCCTTACAAGACTGCCATGTCCAGCAATTTCACTCACTCCAACAAGTCTGTCACTACACCATGTCCACAAGCACCAGATCCTCATGGCTTTTAAATAGGAATGGTGACTCAAACACCTCCCTGGGCAGCCCATTCCAGTGCATGACAACCCTTTCAACCATTTTTTTTTTCCTTGATATGTGGTCTAAACCTCCCCTGGTGCAGCTTGAGGCCATTCCCTCTCATTGTGTCACTGGTTACTTGTGAGAAGAGACCAGTGCCTACCTCTCTACAACCTCCTTTTAGGTAGTTGTAGAGAGCAGTAAAGTCTCCCCTCAGCCTCCTCTTTTGTAGACTAAACAGCTCCACTTCCCTCAGCTGCTCCTCACAGGACTTGTTCTCCAGGCCCTTCAGCACCTTAGTAGCCCTTCTCTGGACCCACCCCAGTGCCTCAATGTCTTTCCCGTACTACAATGCCCAACACTGAAAACAGCACTCGAGATGCAGCCTCACTAATGCTGAATACAGTGGGATAATCACCTCCCTGTTCCTGCTGGCCACACTATTTCTAATACAGGCCAGGATACCGTTGGCCTTCCTGGCCACCTGGGCACACCACTGGCTCATATTCATCCTCTTGTCAATCAGTACTCTCAAGTCCTTTTAAAGAAACTATAACCACTCTTTACTTGGTGCTGTTGAGGCCACAATTAGAAAATTCCACCTGTTTTCGTCTCCCACTTCAAAAGAAGTATATACAGTTATAGACAGACATATACAAGGTAAAAGGTAACACAGAAACACAACTCTCCTCCAAGAAACCTGAGTCCCCAGGAGGGGCTCCCAACTGCCCTTCCACCTTCTCTCACCCCTCAACCTTACCCCAGACGTTGCCTTGTGCTCCAAGGAAGAATGGAGAATTGGCCAGGGGTGTTAGGGAGCAAGTGGATTAATCAGAGAGATGGAAGGTGAGATTCGAGAGAACTGCAGCCCACAGCCTGGACACAGAGTGACTCCCTTATCTATGTTTGGATTCTTGTTCTTATACATCTCAGGAAGCCTATGAGTCAAGTAGATATCACCATTGTTTCTCTTTCACAGCCTGTAATCTAATACTTCTCACCAAAACATTCTAGCTAGCTTCAAACTAGCACATTCCTTTAAAGATATCTAGTGTTAAACGTAATGGAACCAAACTCTTTTAAAAAGTGCCATGTGGAAGAAAATAGCTACAAATTGCAGCTTGGAAGCTTCAGGCTGGGGAAAAATCAAAAAGTCTCTAAAAGGCAGCACATCCATGGTACATGTTTCCCAGAGAAGCTATGGGATCTCCATTCAGGAGGTTGTCCTGTTCTAGGTAGGCAATGTCCCAGGTGACCATGCTTTCAGTGGGAGATTGGGTTAAATGACTTGCAGAGGTCCCTTGCAATCAGTGTTTCTGAGACTCTCTGATTTGTCTGCTGGCAGTATCCGGAGTAGCACGAACAGCAACTTCAGGCATTTTAGTGATGTAAAAATCAGGAGCAAGAAGCAAATAATGTATACATTAAAAATGAAGTGGAACATTCTTAACCAAAGATGTAGCAGAGCTGTATGAGTCCAGAAGAGTTGGCCTTGCATAGAAATTTATCTTCTAGTTGTGTTCTGGCTTCAGTGCTCTGTGCACAGTTATGCTTTTCTTTTCTTACTTTCCTCGAGCTTGGTAATATTTGTAGTGTTCTCCTTTCTGGCAGTTAAATCTATTAATTCCTTTGGTTCTAACTTAAGTCCCAGCATCAATCTGTCCATACTTTCTCCACTAACATTTCAAACACTGGCCTCTCACTTTCTATTAATTGAAATACATATGTGGTTTGCCATTGTTCCCAGTTCCTTGTGATTCTCCTTCTTCTTTACTTTAAGAAGAAGTCACTTAAAGTAAAAAGTAGTCACTAAGTCCCTTCCTTCTAGCTTGGCTCCTTATGCTCTGCATCTTTGCAACCTCTCCTTCTGTCACCCTTCCTTCCTTCCTTCCTTCCTTCCTTCCTTCCTTCCTTCCTTCCTTCCTTCCTTCCTTCCTTCCTTCCTTCCTTCCTTCCTTCTTTCCTTCCTTCCTTCCTTCCTTCCTTCCTTCTCTGTCTTGGAATGACAATGTCAGCCAGTGCATGCATGACTTCATCTGAGCAAATTGTCTCAATTCTCTTGATAGTCAGTGGAAAGATGTAAGAACTCTGTGGGCACAACATATTTCCTACTTTAGAACAGGTTAGATGAATTCATCTTATGTGTTACTCTTTTTCCCTATTGACTATACAAGAAATGAAGACTAAGCCTCTCAGATGCATGTCACAGGTATCTAAAGTTAGGTAAGATGATATCACAATAAATCAGAGTGAATGCAGCCAGAAAGAACAATGCTGCCACTATCCCATGGTAATAGGAGCTATTCCTCCTTCGTGATTTAAGATCTTGTCATTACTTCCATGATCAGATTTCTCTGCCTAAACTTCTGTGCTGGCTTTTCTGTTTCCCTATGTTTTTAACCTTTTTATTAGTGTGCAAAGACATTTCTCCACATCTTGTGCAGCATATTGTGTGTGCCAAAACCACTTTTCACACTGAAAAAACATGACTGAAGGATCACAGTGCTGGATACCTCAGTGTTGGATCTGCAAATGTTGATTTCACCCAACAGAGACAGAATAGATTAAATACTTTTTTTCCCCCCTGGTTATTTCAATTCTATTTTTTACATCACAGTCAACTTAGTGGACTCTGTTATGTTAAATATCATCAAAGTTCCTCAGTCTGAGAAGTATTATCATGTTACTGCCTGGTACAAAATACTTCTGCTGTGCTTTAAGTACAACAATATACAGCCAATGAGATTTTAATAGCTCTTTATCACAGCTGGACTATAATAATAAATGCATCAAGACTTCAGACATTCATCTTACATGTGACTGAGAACACTGAGGAATCCAAATACATGGGAAATACAGTATTTTGTCTTGCAATGAAGTAGCCAGCGCTGTAGTGCTGTTTTCAATCTTCTTAGATTTAAACTTGGCTCACCTCAGATTTTAATGCAGCAGAAAATCAATATTAGGCTAGTCTTATAGACACAGCAGCAAGCCTCCAAACTTTTTATTTCCAGATATGAAATCTCTGCTGACTCTCACAAGATGAGCTCTTCCAGACACAAGCGATAATGAAGCCATCTGCTTTAGAGATGTAAGATCAACAGGTATCAGGTTTCCTACTTCTCCGGATTTCATTATAAACTGTGATTTAAAGGAAGAAAGGTTGATCTAAACATTGTTTATTAGTTTGGTGACTGGGCTTTTATGTCCTTTCTTATTACAGGCAAGTTTTCATCTTTCAGTAATCATCCTTGTAGCACAGGATACAGTGCAAAGAATTAACATGCATATGTACATATAAGCTTATCATTGCATCATAGACTGCAGTGAGTTGGAAGGGACTTCTAAAAGTCATCTAGTCAAATCCTCTTGCAGTAATTGGGGACATCTCCAATTAGATCAGTTTGCTCAGACCCCCATCAAGACTGACCTTGAAGACTGCAGAATCACAGATTTGTCAGAGTTGGAAGAGACTTCAAGGATCATCTGATTTCAACCCCTCTTTCCAGGGGGTTGCCCAGTCACATCCAGCCTGGCCTTAAAAACTCCCAGGCATGGGACTTCCATCACCTCCCTGGGCAACTTGTTCCAGTGTCTCACCAACCTTACACTGAAGAACCTTTTCCTAATATCTAATTTAAATCTACCCTTCTCTAGCTTGGATCCATTTCCTCTAGTCATATCACTACCCAACACCCTAAAAAGTCCCTCACTGGTTTTCTTGTAGGTCCCTTTCAGATACTGGAAGGCCACAATAAGATCTCTTTGAAGCCTTCTCTTCTCCAAACCGAACAACCCCAACTCTCTCAGCCTATCCTCATAGGAGGGGAGCTCCAACCCTCTGATCATCCTCGTGACCCTTCTCTGGACACGTTCCAGCACATCTGTATCTTTGTTGTAATAGGAGTTCCAGAACTGCACACAGTACTCCAGGTGGGGGTCTCATGAGAGCAGTGTAGAGTGGCAGAACAATCTCTCTTGACCTGCTGCCCACACTTCTCTTGATGCAGCCCAGGATACAACTGGCTCTCTGGGCTGTGACTGTATACTAGCAGATCATATTGAGCTTCTCATCCACCAGCACCCCAAAGTCCTTTTCTTCAGGGCTGCTCTCAAGCCAGTCACTGCCCAGCCTATATCGGTGCCTGGAATTGCCGCAACCCAGATGCAGGATCCTGCACATGGCATGGCCCCACCTCTGCAGCCTCTCAAGGTCCCTTTAGATGGCATCCCTTCCCTCCAGTGCATTAAATGACACCTGCTTGACCTCCCTGGGCAACACTGTTCCAGTCTTCCATCACCTTCATAGTAAAGAACTTCTCTTGTCCTATTGCTACATGTCTCTGTTGTAAACAGTCCATTCCCAGCTTTCTTCTAGGTCCCCTTCAGATAGTGGAAGGACACTACAATGTCTTTCCAGAGCCATCTCTTCTCTAGGCTGAGCATCAGCTCTCTCAGCCTGTCTTCATAGGAGAGGTGTTCCAAATTTCCTGATCATTTTTGTGGGCCTCCTCTGGATCACCTCCATCAGGTCCATGTCCTTCTTGTGTTGAGTGCCTCAGAGCTGGACACAGTACTCCAGATGAAGTCTCACCAGAGTAGAGCAGAGTGACAGAATCACCTTTCTTGATCTGCTAGCCATGCTACTTTTGGTGCAGTCCAGGATGCAGTTTGCCTTATGGGCTGCCAGTGCACACTCATCCACCAGTAGTCCCAAGTTCTTTCCTGCAGGGCTGTGATCCATCACATCGTCCCTCAGCCTGTATTGATAATCATGATTGCCATGACCCAGGTGCAGGATCTTGCACTTGGTCTTGTTGAAGTTCATGAAGTTCACTTGGGCCCACTTCCCCACTTTGTCCAGGCCCCTCTGGATGACACCCCATTCCTCTGGCACATATTGACTGCACCATTTGGCTTGCTGTCATCATGATGTATATTATAAGTAATGTTGCACAAATACAAACACATTTATTTTTCACTTGTATTGAAAAGCAAACTTGGAGAAATTCTTGGCCTGCAAGTATTGAGTGGTTTAGATCTTTGAAATTTAAGTCACTTTCAATGACAATTGAAACAAAGTTAAGTGTGATAGATCAACTTTTTGCACTCTTCACATTGCTTTTTACAAGACAGCCTGTGATAAAACCAGGCTTTTTCTACCTTCTATGAATTTCATTGTGAGCAGCACAGTCAGAGTCAATTGCAAGTTGCAGAAAATACAGCACAATATTCTGTAATGGAAAATTTCTCAGCTATTTTACTAAATTGTTATAATGTTACCTCTGAGATGACACCATTCTTGATGTCTCATTTCTGTTTATCTCACTGAGATATTAGGACCAAGGAGTCTGATGTTACTCATCTTGCCACAAGCCTCTTTATTTTGCATTTGATCAGAAAGTTGGAGGGTGACCGCAGAAATAATGTGACACCGCAGTTCTGCTTTAGCGTACCATTGGATGACTCATACTGAAGGTATTTGATCTGTATCTTTCTGAGGGACAAAGATGTTGTCAAGTGTTTGTATTAGTCCCATACTCTGGTTTTGGATGTACAGGAAGTGTCTACATTCATACTGTCTTTGATTTTCACTACCGAGAAAAAATTATAGAATCATAGAATCATCCAGGTTGGAAGAGACCTCCAACATCATCCAGTCCAACCTAGCACCCAGCCCTGTCCAGTCATCTAGACCATGGCACTAAGTGCCTCAGCCAGGCTTTGCTTGAACGCCTCCAGGGATGGTGACTCCACCACCTCCCTGGGCAGCCCATTCCAATGGCAAATCACTCTCTCTGGGAAGAACTTCCTCCTAACATCCAGCCTAGACCTCTCCCAGCACAACTTGAGACTGTGTCCCCTTGTTCTGTTGCTGTTTGCCTAGGAGAAGAGACCAACCACCAGCTAGCTACAGCCTCCCTTCAGGTAGTCATAGACAGCAATGAGGTCACCCTTGAGCCTCCTCTTCTCCAGGCTAAACACTCCCAGCTCCCTCATCCTCTCCTCGCAGGGCTGTGTTCCAGGCTCCTGACCAGCTTTGGTGCTGTCTTCTCTGGACATGTTCCAGTATCTCAACTTTCCTCTTCACTGAGGCCCTATCTGCAGCATGCATACATGGATCCATGACCACCTCTCTTCTGTCTTACATTGTTGATTTGTGTTTTTTTTTTCCACGTGTACAACTGGTTCTGTAAAATCCACAGAATAAGTCTATTCTGTGGTAAGTCTATTCTGTGGTATTCTAACTGGTTTTAGTAAAACGTGATGCCCCCAAGCAGTGGTGGTGGCAAGTGTCGCAGAGTGTAAACATTAATCTGTTTTCTGCAGCCCATTCTGTCTAGGAGGACTTTCTCATTCATTTTAATTGTAGTCTACAACGTGGAAATGGCAGGACAATGATGCACACGATCTGTGTTCCAGAACAGGCATTGAATGTTTTGAATTTCACACTGTAATAGACAAATTAATAAATTAGCATTTTGTAATTGCAAAATGGTAAGTTGATGTTTATGAAATAAAGAAGGTATAACTTGAGTTCATCCAAATGCTATTTTCTTACTACTTCTTAAATAGCTGGGGTGATGTGTGTGACCAGATCATTCTCTCTTCTCTTTCTATCACATATCGTTGTAGGTAGCATTACTGGACATTATTGCTTAACCACAGTCAGATCTTCCTTTGCAGCAGACATAAATGGGGTGTTTAGCATATTTTATTTTAAATGCTACTTTTATCTCCTTCCTCTTGAAAAGCAAAAGTGAAGCTTCATTGACCTTGATCTCTTAGCCATCACTGTTTTCTGCTGCTTTCAGCTGAAATGCCTTTCCAGAATAGTCACCATGGATAAAAAAGAGTTTGATCTTTTTCATCTTCTTTTAAAGAATGTATTTGCCAAATATAGAATCATAGAATCAACATGGTTGGAAGAGACCTCCAAGATCATCCAGTCCAGCCTATCACCCAGCCCTACCCAGTCATCTAGACCATGGCACTAAATGCCTCATCCAGTCTTTTCTTGAACACCTCCAGGGATGTTGCCATTAACACATCCCACTAACATCTTGGTATGATCAGTCTTGGCTTGGTTTACATGGCTCATTGTGGTATTGCATGTGATTGTTCTCCTTCAAGAATATGTTGACTAAGAATAAATTAAACTTAAAAGCAAGCAAAAGTTGCTTAAGGGCAGGGATAAAATGTTTACCTATGATTATATTCACCATTTATTCCTTTGCTATTATCACGTTAGAAGAGTTTATTGATTACCTCTTTTCTCCAAAGTTAAGGTAACCATTTTCTCACATGATAAAATTAAAGAGTAGGTTATTTTAACTTATTTAACCCTCAAAATCCTTCTTCTACTACTAAAAAAAATTATGAACACATTTGAAATTTAAGTTACTTGACCTTAAATCAACATTCTTAGGTGGGTTTATGAAAATGTGGATTTAGAAACAGTACATTGATATCTGTAGTTATCTGTTATTCCAAATGGTTAGCCAAGATAATCAACTAGGTTTAAAGCATGTGTTTCAGAGAAGAAATGTTCCTGTGATTAGGTTTTGTTCTTTTAGACCCTCAGGATGCTGTCTCACCTGCAGACTGCACACTGAATCACGAGGGCAGGATTCACTTACCTAAAAGTACATGTGCTTGCCATTTGAGATGTTTCAGAGTTCCCAAGACATTATGGAGGTTTGGCAAATATCGTACAGTATGCGTGGGAGATGTGGAAGGGAAGCTGGGTGCCAGAAGAACCCATCTCTCGGTGTTAAAATAATTTCAAACTCTTTATTTCAGCAACAGATTCACATACCAAATGCCTGCTTACAAGCAGTATGAAATGGCCACAGTTTTCTTACCTGACTTTCAGCTGGCCAGGTCCTGATTGACTCAGAGGTAGCTTGGTTGTCTCTGTAAGGACTCACCAGACTACATGGATAACTGAAATTAGCTGTCAAGGGCAGAGCTGTCTACAATTACCTGAAGGGAGGTTGTAGCCAGGTGGGGGTCAGTCTCTTCTCCCAGGCAACCACCAATAGAACAAGGGGACACAGTCTCAAGTAGTGCTGGGGGAGATTTAGGCTGGATGTTAGGAGGAAGTTGTTCCCAGAGAGAGTGATTGGCATTGGAATGGGCTGCCCAGGGAGGTGGTGGAGTCGTGGAGTCTTCATCCCTGGAGGTGTTCAAGAAAAGCCTGTCTGAGGCACTTAGTGCCATGGTCTAGTTGACTGGATAGGGCTGGGTGCTAAGTTGGACTGAATGATCTTGAAGGTCTCTTCCAACCTAGATGATTCTATGATCCTAAGAGAAGGAGGTATGGAACTGAGAAGGAGATTTGGAACTGAAGCTGGCAAATGAAGTAAAAGAGAACAAGAAGGGCTTCTTCAAATCCATTAGTAGAAAAAGGAAGAACAGGGAAGGTGTGGGGGCAGTGCTGAACAAGAAGGCAGTCTTGATAACTGAGGATGCAGAGAAGGCAGAGTTGCTGAATGCCTTCTTTGCTTCAGTCTTCAGACCTAAGGCTGAACTCCCCTGTGTACTCCAGACCCTGGATGAAGGAGAGGAAGCCTGGAGGATGGAATGCTCCCCACTGGTCAATGCAGACTGGGTTAGGGATCAGTTATGGAAATTAAACATTAACAAGTCCATGGGCCCTGATGAGATGCACCCAAGGGTGCTGAGAGAACTGTCTGAGGTTATTGCTCTGCCACTCTCCATCATTTTTGCCAAATCGTGGCAGACAGGAGAGGTGCCTGAGGACTGGAGCAGAGCCAATGTCACTCCAGTCTTCAAAAAGGGCAAGAAAGAGGTTCCAGGGAACTATCAACCAGTCAGCCTCACCTCCATCCCTGGAAAAATGATGGAGCGGCTCCTGCTGGAGGGCATCTCAAGGCACTTGGAAGAGAAGAAGGTTATCATGAGCAGTCAGCATGGATTTACTAAGGGGAACTCATGCTTAACTAACCTGATAGCATTTTATGATGCCAGAACTGAATGGGTAGATTCAGGGAGACCAGTGTATGTAGTCTACCTTGACCTTAGCAAGGCCTTTGACACCATCTCCCATGACATTTTAGTGAGCAAGCTGAGAAAGTGTGAGATGGAAGAGTAGACAGTGAGGTGGATTAGGAACTGGTTGCAAGATAGAGTTCAGAGGGTGGTGATCAGTGGTGCCAGGTCCAGCTGAAGAGCTGTGACTACTGGTGTCCCCCCAGGATTAGTGCTGGGGCCAGTTCTGTTCAACATCTTCATGAATGACATTGATGAGGGGACAGACAGACAGAGTCTGCTCAGCAAGTTTGCTGCTGACACCAAGCTGGGAGCCTTGGCTGATCCAGCCGAAGGCTGTGCAGCCATACAGAGAGACCTGGACAGAGTGAGAGCACAGAGGAACCAGATGAAGTTCAACAAGGACAAGTGCAGAGTCCTGCACCTAAGGAGGAATAATAAACTGCACCAGTACAGGCTGGAAGGTGATCTGCTGGAGAGCAGCCCTGTGGAGAGGGACCTGGGGCCAATGGGATCTTGGGGTGTATTAGGAGGAGTGTGTCCAGCAGATCAAGGGCAATTCTCCTCCCCCTCTAATCTGCCCTGGTGAGACCTCATCTTGAATGCTGTGCTAAGTTTTGGGCACCCCAGTTTAAGAAGGACAGAGAGCTTCTGGAGAGGGTCCCGCGGAGGGCTCTGAGGATGATTAGGGGACTGGAGGACATAGCTTATGAGGAGAAGCTGAGGGACCTGGGGCTTTTTAGTCTGGAGGAGAGAAGACTTATAATCATTGATAAATGTTTATAAGTATCTGAGGGTTGGCCAGGAGAGGGGTGACAGGCTATGCTCACTTGCTCCCTGGGATAGGACAAGGAGCAATGGGTGTAAGTTGCAGCAAAAGAGGTTCTGCCTCAACAGAAAGGGGAACTTCTTTACTGTAAGGGTCACAGTGCACTGGAATAGGCTTCCCAGAGAGGTTGCGGGGTCTCCTTCTCTGGAGACTTTGAAGGCCTCTCTGGGTGTGTTCCTCTGTGATCTATGTTAGATAGTATTGTCCTGCTCTGGCAGGGGGATTGGACTGGATGATCTCCTCAGGTCCCTTCCAACCCCTAATATCCTGTGAGCCTGTGATGGCCTGGAAACTTTATGAGCAATGAGTATCTTTACGAAAAGGAAAAGGCGGTGTTTCAGTGATCAAACGACAAAAAGACACAGCCGCTCAAAACAAAGTAGAAGGAGTTTGTGAGACGTCTGTGGAGCAGTCAGGTGCTTCAGGTCGCTTTACCAGTGTGTGGCAGTTACAGCACCATAGAAGTTGATTGACATTGGTACCTTGAATTGGTAAATGTGATAGGTTCAGCTGATCTCTGTGGGATAAATACCTGAATACCAAGAAGTCCCCTGATGAGAGTAAGGAATCAAAGCTGAAGTCATCTAGGCTACAATGGACAGCTGGAGCAGCCAAAGACATTTTGCTTCCTTCTACATTATGGAGGATGAAGAATGGAAATTTAGATACCACTTTTAAAAATAGCAAAAGTAAAGTATGATCTCAAAGTTACAACCTTTAAAGGTCAGGAGGATATATAGCTTAGAGCAATAAGCAATAGTGAAAGACAAGAGGGAATGTAATGAGAGCAAGACAATTTCGGTGTTTTGAGATTTTTGCCTGGCAGTAAAAGAAAAAAAACCCAAAAGGAATAAAGGAAATCCTCTTGGAAAGGTGGAGTTGCTCATCAGTTGGAAGCTAATTCATGCTTGATTAGAGATAATGTTTCTTCTCCCCAAGATTTTTTTTTTCAAACCAATATTTATTTTTCTGCTCTTATTTCAAACAATACATTTTTTACTAAGGTAAAAAGTCAGAATCTGCATATAAATGGAAATCCTTCAACACCATCACAAGAAAAATCCATTTTCTTATGCAGTGATAATGTTATTGTATACACTTCTTAATACCAAATGAAGTGTAAACCAGAATATTTTATTTAAATGTAAATTTAGGAAAAAAAAATAATGCAAAGTGGATCTTTAAGTTCATTCTGCATCAAAGTGCTGTTACTGGGTAAAATGAATAAATAAACTACCTGTACTTCAAATTCTCTCTCTCTTTATATATATATATCTTTAAATATGAAATTGTTGTTTGATTCTAAAAGCAGTGCCACTAGAGACATTTTCATTTATGAAAAGACTGAAACTCTCTAGGTTACTTCTGAATGTGTTTGATGACAAAACAAAAGCAAGAAGCAAGAACTTTTAGTGTCCTCTTCACATAAGATATTTATCAAATGAACTACTTATTGGTGCAGCTGCCAGTATGATGCCAGGACTGTTGTAATCTCAATTTCCCTTCAACTTTGAATTACTATATACTTCTGCCATTCTAGACATTTGTTGTCATGTTGGAAACAATGCACTGAATTAGACAAACCTTATTTGTTTGTTGTTTTTGTTCAGTGGCAAAGCTCCCAGCGAAGAGAGGAAGCAAGTGACCTAATCTTTGTTTTGCCTTTATTTTGTACACATCTCAGCAAGACTGTGAGGGAAGTAGACCTCACCATTGTTTTCATTTCTCAGCCTATCATCTAGTTCTTCTTACCAAAACATGCTAGCTAGGCTCAAACTAGCACAGCCATAAAAAAAGCTGATCCAATAATAGTTTGTGGCATAATAAAATTAAAGTAAGGTACTGTTTTCAGAACTCTCCCTTCTTGTATCCCAGGAAAACCAAGAAAGCTGATGAAGGTCTGGAGAGTAAGTCTTATGAGGAGCAGTTGAAGAAACTGGGATGATTTAGTCTGCAGACAAGGATGCTAAGGGAAGACCTTATCATTCTTGATAACTACCTGAAAGGAGGTTGTAGTGGGGTAGGTGCCAGTCTCTTCTCCCATGTAACAAGTGCTAGGACAATAGGAAACAGCCATAGGTAGTGCCAGAGGAGGATTAGATTGTTTACTGGGAAAAAGTGTTGTCAGCATTGGAGCAGGTAAGTGGTTGAGTCACCATTCCTAAAAGACATGTTACTATGTCACTTAGGGGGGCATGGTTTAATGGTGGACTTGACAGTGTTAGGCAACAGTTGGACTTGATCTCAAGGGTCTTTTCCAACTTAAATGGTACACATTCAGTGTGACATTCACAGTCATAATTCTGGCAGGTTTTATTTGCAATTTTAAAATCACAGTACTGTTTAGTAACTTTATGCAGCTCATGACACTTTGGGGCTGAAAGAGACTGGTAAATATTGCCAGTACTGTTTTGCTGGCTTTAACAAATCAAAAAACAACATTTTTTTTGTCTACTACTGGGGAAAGTGTTGCTAAAACGTGATGTTTTGCATCTGCAAACAGTAGTTAAACTTCTGTGAATAGTTGTACATTAACAGAGCAGCACTGAATTAAAACAATATATGAAAGTCTCATTAAAAAAAAAAAAACTCTGTAGCAATAAAATTCATCACTGTTGTAAAATAACAAGAAAAAAATGTCTTCCCTTTCAGAGGGATTAGCGTTGATGCCATTATGGCATTCACTTTCTCTCTTTCACTGTGACATATGAATGCCCACACTCTAGCCCTTCCTTTGTCTGCAGTACTGGGATCTGTCATACACTAAATAGAAATCCTTATAAAGTAAAATCACTGGGTCAACCACCCATTTCTACAAGCAGAGACACATTTAGGAAACATAGTCTTCAACAGATGTCTTCAAGTGTCTTAGAGTCTGAGAGCATCCTCTGGTTCTTCTGTATGCTTCAAGAATAGGAGCTCAGCATCTGACTCCATCAGATATCTGAGAAGGTTCATTCTCTAAGGAGTCTTTATGCAAGAAAGTTAAACCAGTGTCACACTGGACCATAAGAGAGGTTTTACATGATAATAATAATGAGAACCACAATACCTGGTGTGAGGAATATTGTATGAAAAATTATTATTCTTACCAGCAATCTGTTGGAGAGCTACAATATCATACAGCACTCCACTGCCCTGCACACCCCAACCCACCCCCCACACATATCCCTTTCTTTTTAATTATTTTAAACACTTAAATCACTGTTTGGATCAAATAACACACGAGTTTATCTGAATATAGCAGTATTTGCTTCACTACAATGTTTGAGTATCAGATAGTCTAGATGTATTGCTTTTCTAAGAAGTCTATTCTAATACAAGAAGTGAGTAGAAGTTACCAGAAGTAACAAATATGTAGTGAAAAAAAATCATAATCGTATAAATGGACATTAATGGATACCTTTGGTTTTAAGTCATAGTGACAGTTTGGGTGTTACCCGCTCCCCCCACTTAAGTAAAATCACCCAGACTAGACTCAGCCACTGGAAATTGAAAGAATGAAGCTTTCTATTTACAGTTTAGCACAATATACAAGCAGGTGTTTACAATATATACAGCTAGAGACAGAAATATACAAGTTAAAAAGTAATACAGAAACATAACACCTCTCCCACAAACCAGAGTCACCAGGAGGGGCTCCCAACCACTCTTCCACCTTCCTCCCACCCCTCTACCTTACCCCAGACTTTGCCTTATATTCAAGGTGAGTTTGGAGAATTGGTCAGGGGGCTTAGGAAACAGATGGATTAGTCAGGCAGCAAGTTAGGTTAGAGAGAGAAAAGCAGCCCAAAAAGCCCAGAGAGTGACTCTGTTATCTATGTTTATATTCTTGTTCTTATACATCTCAGCAAGCCTATGAATGAAGTAGTCATCACCACTGTTTCCTTTTCACAGCCTACAATCTAATTCTTCTCACCAAAATATCCCAGCTAGGCTCAAACTAGCACAGTAGTCTTTTTGGTGAGAAGTAGAGTCCAATCTTTTATGGTCAACAGGAGCCTTTCCGCAGACTGCAACAAGCTTTGATTTCTTTCTTGCTATGAAGATATAAAGAGACAATATTAAAGATACCTGTGCTTAGAATGGGAACCTTTCAAAACCACAAATTTTGCATACACTTTCAGGTTATTAGGATAACACAGAGTAATATTTTTGCCAATTGCAAACTGCTAACAGCATCCATACAATAAAAAAAGTTCTGCAGCTTGTTCTTGAAAAACTTCAAGCTTCATAAGCTCTGCTTAGTAAGCTCCTGTTCACCTGTTATCAATTACCAACTGCAGTATTATTGCAATCCAAATAAACTCCCTGATGATTACAGATTACAGTCACAAATCCAAAAGTTACAAGACAATATACTTTTCTTAGCTAAATTAATTATTTCAGTTCTGGGCAACTCAATAGTAAGAACTGAACCACCAGCTGGCTAATATGTACAGTCAAAACATTTAGCAGCAGGTTTTTACATTAGTAACAGCAAGAATCCATTTCATGGAAGACAACGGAGAATAAATGATTCTCATTTTAAGAGTCCTTAAGGCTAAAGTGCTTTATCCTTCTTAAATGTTCTGACTAACTAGCTCCACATGATGTCATCAAGATTAATTTTATGTAGGTAGTTTCTACTGCAGAAATACAGTAGCGTGTGCAAGGCTATGGAAAATAAGGAAGACAGAGCAGAGCAATCCACTTAAACCAAAATTGTCCTGTTTCATAACCAAACCTAGCAAGTTTTGGCTCTCTTCAGTGTGAGGGAATCTCCTTTTTTTTTTCAGTTGCTGATGTGATTTTAAGCTCAAAGATGGAATGTACTAAACCCATCCCCAGATCTCTGAGGTTCTCATTTCCACAAGGCAGCATGTAAGTTAGCCTTATTATAGAGACTAATTTGCAAAGAACTGATGCCAACAGTCTTCTGGAAAGCAAGGAAAAGAAAGTATATCTAGGAATGTGTAATGTTACTTTGCTCTTTTATGCCCTTGAACTAAACTTTTTCCAGTGCTGCATCCCTGTCACGACCAGGAATTGACCATTGTTGATTTATTAATAGTTCTGAGGCCTCTGTTATCCTCCTGTGTCAGTCTGTGTTACCATTCTACAACTGCACTACTCGATATGACATTTTTATTCTGGAGCCAGAGATACTTCATTCCGTGCCATTTGTGGCTTAAATCTATGGATAATGTTCATTCAATACAGTATTAATGCTTCTTGTTACTATTCTTTAAGTACATATATATATATTTGTGTGTGTGAATAAATAAAAATTACTATAACCACTTCTGTGTCACCACAGAGCTACACAGAGCTAATGCTAGAACAAGTTAATTTATAGCAGCTTGGTTGTTAGACTACTGCCATTAAAGATAAATCTAAACAAATTCCTGGCTGGAATAGCAGCGCAACATCAAATGGAAGACATAGCAAATTCACTTAGCTAAATGAAGAAGCTTAATTTGTAATTGTAATTTAATCCCTGGCTTCCAGATAAAAGTGAAACTGTTACAGGAGCTTGTAGGGATTTCTTTGTTCTATTAAAAACAAAAAATCCATTCAAGACAAAATGAAAAAGGTGAAGGTCAGCACTATTTCAGGTACAGGATTTTGGATATTTGTTTAATTATTTTTAGTTTCCACTATTTAGTTTTACATCAAAACAGTCTCACTTTTGGATAAGAATAGGAGAAATGCATGGCTTTAATACTGAAGAAAGAAATTTCACAAGAATACAAAGTTTACAAAGCAAAATCCCTTAAGCTCATTCAAAGGTCCATAGTACTTTAAACTGCAAGAAGTTTAAGCTTTCTGATAGTTTTGACCTTTTGGTTGTATTTCTCATGAGTGTTATCCCAGTGTAATTTGTTTTGAGAAGAATGAAGCAACACAGGACCCTCATGCAGTTCAGCAAATGGAAGTGGAGAAGAAAACGTCAGGCACCAGTGCAGGCTGGGGATCAACTGACTGAAAAGTAGCTTGGCAGAAAAGCACCTGGAGGCATAAGATATGGGCATAGCAGAGCGGGTTCAGTGAGGAGTCACTGTAACGATTAAAAGAGTGGAGTATTGATGTGAGAGGTGCAGCTGAGAGGGCTGAGGCTGTTGAGCTTGGAGCAGAGAAAGCCCAAGGAGAGGGAGGAAAGGGCATGTGCACCTTAGAAACGTAGACAAATACCTGAAGGGAGGGCACAAAGAGAATAGAAAAGAATAGAATCAACCAAGTTGGAAGAGACTTCCAAGATCATCCAGTCCAATCTAGCACCCAGCCCTATCCAGTCAACTAGACCATGGCAGTAAGTGCCTCAGCCAGGCTTTTCTTGAACACCTCCAGGAACGGCGACTCCACGACTTCCCTGGGTAGCCCATTCCAATGTGTGCTAGTTTAAAGCTAGCTAGAATGTTTTGGTGAGGAGGACTAGATTACAGGTTGTGAAAAGGAAACAATAGTGATGTCTACTTCCCTCATAGGCTTGCTGAGATATATAAGAACAAGAATCACAACATAGATAAGGCACTTCTCCTGCTGGGGAGCTTTGAGCCTTATCTCTCTCACTAACCTCTCTGCCGTTTCTCTGATTAATCCANTTGGACTGGATGATCTTGGAGGTCTCTTCCAACCTGATTGATTTATGATTCTGTGATTCTCTCTGCTTGTATATTGAGCTAAGCTGCAAATAATAAGGTTCATTCAATTTCCAGAGCTGGCTGAGTCTAGTCTGGATGATTTCCAAAGTGTGTGGGGGGGGGGGGGGCAGGGAACACCCAAACCATCACAAATTGTAAAAGTGAAAAAAAATATAGAAAGAATAAATCTCTAATGAATCCAAAATTCCAAGTAGAGCTTTACATAGATGGGAGATCTAAAAATCTTTAGGTACTTAGAAAACTGAGTTTGAATTTCATCAGCATTTTCAATTTAGAAAAAGCAGCTTAGGAAAATGCAGTTGTGTAGATGACAACAAAAATTGCTTAGTGCTATTTTGTAGTACAATTGTCATTTTGTACTGTTATTTTCATCTGAATGAAATAGATGTTAGTGGGTCAGAACAAGCAAAGTCAGAAACCAAAACAAGTTCCTTCCATCACTCTGTGAAATGCAAGTATTCTCTTTCATTTTATAATTTAACTTCTTGTGAAGAAACTTCTAGGGAAGTAAGTAATAGATGTACTTCTATAGAATTACAAAACAGGTACATTTAACTTTGAATGACACGCAGCAAAAATGCTTTTCAGTGTGTCTTTTGTGGCAATTTGCATTAGAAAAGTGTCCAAGTAGTTAACATATTTAAATAAGAACTTTGAAGGAAGACTTTATGTTCTACATAAAAGATAGGTATTCATCAGTGTTTACTGATTTTTTTTTTTAAGGCTTTGAGTGTTAGAATATCTTTTAAGAAGGAAATCTATTTCTTCACATATATGCAACCAAGGCTTTTTATGAAGACAGTTGCTAAATGCTGGAGTTTGAATTGATAATTTGCAGACACTATCAAAATGTATAAAAGTAATCTTTTAAAAAGCCCATGTAATTAAGCCTGTCAAATACAACCTCAGTGGTACCTGGGGTTATATTAGTAACTGTGTTTATTCATGCAAATGTTGCTGTGGAACCACAAGTATTACAGATTTTAAAATTAAATTATTATCTATCTGAAAAGTAGTTGAAATAATCTCTGTGATACACCAACTTGAATTTCAATGAGATAATTAGCAGCACCTCATCAATAAACATCAGATATATGTGTAACAGCATCCACTTCAAATCTAACTGCTGTTTTGAGGAAAGGCTTGCACACTATGTGTAGATGATATACACATTTGATCATATCCTGTTGACCCCATTTTGATGGGACATTAACTTCCATTATCCAGTTCACTTGTATTTCACTTGGTATGTCAACCAGTCTACAGTAAGACTTAAGGCTTCAGAGATTGTTCAGATAATATAGCCAATAAGAGCTGGGAGATCAAGACCAAGTATTTGCTCTGAAGCACATAGCGGAATGGTTTTAGTGTAAATAAAGTTGTGCAAGGAGGCATGAAATGGAGAGAGTTCTTGAAGCCTCTGGGAATGGTGGGAGCTAGTGCTTCTGCCACGTTTTACACTCTTAGTTGGGTGATTTGTCTTTGAAATGGGGTGAAGTGGGATAAGAAATCAAGGAGTGCCCATTATACAGACCCTTTTACTTCTTAGAAGGTTATAATGTTGGGAGCCAGTAAAATGCATGACCAAGGGAGAATATATTCTATCAAGTAAAAGGCTATGGTGATTTGGAGTGTATCAGAAGATTTACTACAGTCCAATTTTAGCTGCTGTTTTTCTGTTGGGTTTCTTTTCTTAATGGATTACATTTTATTACTAACAAATTTTTTTCACTATCGTTACTGTTGCCTAGCTTTAATTCTTTCAGGCAGTTCAAAAGTAACTCTTCAAAAGTGTTTCACAGAACTCTGAATGAGTTGCTTGCTTACTTGACATATCACTGCAGCTCAGCTAGAGCATGCAAGAAAATTAATTAACCCATGTTTTCTGAAAGAAGCAATTTTATACTGTCTGAACAAAATGCATCTGTGCAAAGTGATACAAGGTAAGAAATGGGCAAGGTGATAGCTGGAGAGAGCTCATAGATTTAATCTGAGTAGATGTTTACACTGAAGTCCTAAGATTTAATACAAAACAGATAACCAATGTTTCTAGATCAGTTTATAATAAATAGGATTTTTAAAGGCTCTGTTTATTGTCTTTTAATAATCTAAGCTCTCGACATCTCTCTTGAATTGAGGAGCCCAAATCTGGACACAGGACTTCAGGTGTGGCCTGACCAGTGCTGAGTACAGGGGAAGAATAACCTGCCTTGTCCTACTGGCCACACTGTTCCTGATACAGGCCAGGATGCCATTGCTGTCTTGGCCACCTGGGCACACTGCTGGCTCATCTTCAGCTACTATCCACCAGTACCCCCAGGTCCCTTTGTTCCTGGCTGCTCTCCAGCCACTCTGTCCCCAGCCTGTGGCACTGCTTGGGGTTGTTGTGGCCAAAGTGCAGAACCCTGCACTTGGCCTTGTTAAATCTCATCCCATTGGCCTCTGCTCACCCATCCAGCCTGTCCAGGTCCCTCAGCAGGGCTGTCCTACACTCCAACAGATCAACAGCTGCTCCTAGCTTAGTGTGACCTACAAACTTACTGATGCTGGACTAAGGCCTGAGGACATTTGGAAACAGGAAAGGGGGAAAAGTCAGTTCTACATGTCTGCACATTAAATGTTTTTTTAAGTGTTATCCTTCCAATAAATTTTATGAGCAGGGTGTCCCCTATGTAACAATTGCTAGAAAATTCACAAGGAAAGCAGGCATAACACTTCATACATGTGCAATACACATAGTAGTTTGCTATGTGAAACAATCACATTGAAACACTAAGGACCCAAAAGGGAAGAAACTGCTAAGTTTAGTGATTATGGAGAATACTTGGGGAGGGTACTTCTCACCTCAAGGTGAGGAGTAGAAGAACAGGTATGGAATGCTGCCAGCTTCATTCTTAGCTGTATTTGCTCTAATATTCTCCATCAAAGTACTTAAGCAAAGGCTTGAATTTCCTCTGGGAGCACATGGGATGTGAACTGTAACTTTCTTAGTAGGTACTAAAAATAAAGATCATTAATACTAATAATTTCTATAAAGAAAATAATGTGTCTTTGTACTAAACACAGACACCCATGCAGATGTTTTAGTGCTTGTGCTGATTTTTCATGTGTTTCCTGTGATGTAGTGTGGCCTGTATAGTAGAATTATCAGTGATATGGCATCAACTAACCAAGAATAGCTCTTTTCTACTAAGAGAGAGTTTAAAAATAAATATACTGGCAAAGAAGTGTTTTTTAGCTTTGAGAGTTGAAGTGTAGACAGATTCTTTGGCGGGGGGGGGGGGGAAGAAAAAAATAAATTGCATGTCCATATGAGATTAATGTGTAAGGACATTGCTGTGTTATGGTTCAGAGGTCTGCATCTTTTACTTTGCAAATACTTGCTGCCACAAAGACCTGCTGAGATGCCAAGTCTCTGGTAGCATCGATTCTCTTCTCAGATGCTCTTTTACTTTCTTTTTTTTTTTTTTCTTTTCTAAGTTTTTGACCATAGTCTATTACCCTGAGTAAGAGAGACAGACCTGTCCTATCTCCAGTTCTCACTGCTGCTTCGAGTAGTCTACAGTTTCATTACACAGAGCTACTAAAATGCTTTTATAACCTGTCCATTACTCCTCACTTCAAATTGCTGCCTATTTCACTGCAATTAACCTGGCACTAAATGCCTTAGGTTCTTGACAGTCTCTTGCCTCTGCCATATTTGTTGGTTTTGATTGATTTGCTAAATCTTTTCCATAATCCCTTGTCCCTGTAGGTTTTGTTTCTTTGAGTCTGCAGTGTTCTTATGACTCTTATGACTCTGAAGTAACAATTTGGACTTGTTATCTTTACGATCGGTCCTTAGGTTTCTGGCACTCAGCATTTCCCTTGGTGCAGAAGGTTGATTTCTAACTGCAGCTTCCTCCATTTTATAGATTGGATGCAGTTATACATAGCTTCTTATCTTTAGGTGACTTCAGACTCCAAATGACTGACAGTCATAATCAACTCTAAAGTGGAACAGAAAATTGCCTGATTTACAAACTGTACTTCTGTCTTTAGACAGAAGTATCATTTTTATAATTAGACCTCAATTCATATTCTTTACTAATAGCAAAGTTTTAGTTCTACAAATGAGGGAAAACAAATGCTTTGGCTACAGAGGGACTGAAATAAATCCGCAGTTGTTTGGCTTTGATCTGATAATTTTCAGGGGGTTTCTGTTTTGTATTGTTTTCCTTCCCCTAAATTGGCTCTGTTTAATACTGAATTAATGTGCTGTTTCTCCCTTGGTCCTAATTTCTGCATCAGAAATTCTGTTTCTAATGCCACACATTATTGTATTTCCAAACTGCTGCTGTTCTGCGTGATGTGATTTGATACCATGTGTGAAGGACTTGGATCAAAGCAGACTTTTATTTATACAATGCAGGGAGACTATATCCAGTGAGACTCAGAGGCTTATCCTTGTTTGTTTATTTTTAGCTAAATAATTGTGCTTTGATGCACAATCTTTGAAACCCTTTGTTCTTAAGTGAGAATTTAAAAAGCTATGCCTAAGCAACTTTGCAGTATGTACATTTTCTGCTTTTTCTTTACCTGCTAAGGAACAACATATAGCCCAGTTACCTATGGCTGTAGTCTCACTATATCACAGAATCATAGAATCAGCCAGGTTGGAAGAGATCTCCAACATCATCCAGTCCAACCTAGCACCCAGCCCTGTTCAATCAACTAGACCATAGCACTAAGTGCCCCATCCAGCCTTTTTTTGAACACTTCCAGGGATGGTGACTCCACCACCTCCCTAGGCAGCCCATTCCAATGGCAAATCACTCTCTCTGGGACAACTTCCACCTAACATCCAGCCTATACCGCCCCCAGCACAACTTGAGACTCTGACCCCTTGTTCTGTTGCTAATTGCCTTGGAGAAGAGATCAACCCTCACCTCCTTTCAGGTAGTTGTACCTTCAGGTACTATGGAGACTTCTGCTACATAGCTTTGGAAAGACTGATTACTCTGTCCACTTGCTTTCCATTACATGGATTCTCTAGGGTAGGGTGTCCCTGCCCATGGCAGGGGAGTTGGAACTAGATGATCCTTGTGGTCCCTTCTAACCCCTTACTGATTCTGTGGTTCTATGAAGTATAAGCATTGATTATATTTTATCTTCTTGATCTCCTTCACAGTAGGGAGTGAATACAGAAAAGAATATATGAGCACCATGACATGTCAGAAACTTGTAACCCCTTCCAGGTTTAACTCAGTGGTGACAAAACAGAGCTGCTGCTAAAGAGGCACTGGCGGTCCTCTTCAAGCTCTGCATTGTTTTATAACTCACCTACACTTGAATGAACAAGTCTTACAATTATAAGTACATGGATGCATTTAATGTAAGCTGTAATGAACTTTAAAATGTCATCTCTAGTCTTTTGCAGTTGTTTTGCTTTGCTTTAAAAGCTATTAAGCGATGCAACCTGAATTACTAGTGATGTAGAGACACAGATGGCTACGAATTGATCTTGTTAGAGTTTGTTAAAATCAAATGACTGATGTACCTCAGAAATTGAATACAGGTGTAACAAAAAGGAAGTTATTATTTTGAATCTAACTTTGTGTGGAGGCAGCTGGTGCTACAACTATTATTTTTTTTTTTAGGAATGATAATTCAGGCATTTTATTTGTTCTCATCTGATGTGTCACTTAGTTAAATGGCTCGGAAGATGACTACCAACTGTAATAAAGAAAGACTTGATTCTCAATGTTGCTAAGTATCCACAACCCCCAGTGATTTCAGGATTTTTTTTTTTCAAGTTGAGATCCTCAATAAGACAAAAGAAATAAAATTAAATGGCAGGATTTAGTTTCAAGTACTTGTCTATCCCCAGGCTAATCAATATAAACATAGAGATAATACCTATATGCTTTGCTAAGGAGATTATTTTTGGTACATCAAAATACAGAAGATTAGAGAGTTCTGTGCTTCCTGCACGGACCTTCATGTTGTATCTTGAACATTGCGATGGTTTGGGTGTTACCTGCCCCCCTACACTTAAGAAAATCATCCGGTCTAGTCTCAGTCTATCTGGAAATTGAATGAAGCTTTATATTTACAACTTAGCACACTATACAAGCAGGTGTTTACAATATATACAGCTAGAGACAGAAATATACAAGTTAAAAAGTAATACAGAACCACAACAGCCCTCCCAGAAACCAGAGTTTTCAGGAGAAGCTTCCAACCACTCTCCCACCTTCCTCCCACCCCTCTACCTTACCCCAGACTTTGCCTTAAGTTCAAGGTGAGTTTGGAGGTTCGGCCAGGGGGTTTAGGAAGCAGATGAATTGATCACACAGACAGCAGGTTAGGTTAGAGAGAAGTGCAGCCCCAAAGACTGTGTTATCGATGTTTGTGTTCTTGTTCGTGTATATCTCAGCAAGCCTATGAGTGAAGCAGACATCACCACTGTTTTCTTTTCACAGCCTATAGTCTAATTCTTCTCACCAGAATATCCCAGCTGGGCTCAAACTAGCACAAACACCCATTTACTTTTCACACTGAGCAGAGCTAACTGACGAGTTATACCTTATATTAAATATGCCCAGAAAGATTCTGTGGAGCTGTGTGTGCATATATCACTACAATTTACAGATCAGATTGACAGATTGAGCTGAAAAGAAGCAGGGCACATTTTTTGTCTAGAAAGAACAAAGAGAACAATTAGCTGCTGAATAGAAACAGTTGTGGTTAGTTCCACTCTGCTCATTTCTAAAGACATTTAAGGGTCACAGCACTGGCACAGGCTCCCCAGAGAGGTTGTGGGATCTCCTATGGAGACTTTGAAGGCCTGTCTGGATGTGTTCCTCTGTGATCTATGTTAGATAGTGTTGTCCTGCTCTGGCAGGGGGGTTGGACTTGATGATCTCTTTGGGTCCCTTCCAACCTCTAACATCCTGTGATCCTGTGACACAAAAGGGTGGTTGGAAGTTGGGGAAAGAAGTTGGGCTGTGTTAACACAGCAGAAGTTGGAAGATGTCCTGGGTACAACTAGGATAGCATTAAGTTTTTGGGTTGGGTTGGTGGTTTTTGTTTTGGTTGTTTTTTTCTCTTCACAAGAAGTTGGGAGGGACCACAGCCAAGATAGGCAGCTGAACCAGCCAATGGGTATGTGACACCATGCTGACATCAGGCTCACAATACAAGGGAAGAGCTGGCTGGGGCAAGTGCAGGTGCTTTGGGTGGGTGATTATAATGTGCTGGTGGGGGCAGGATTAGGCAGCTATGGTCAGTGCTGCATTTGATATCATTCACTGTTTGTACTATTTCATTGATATGATCGATTCTTTTGTTATCTCCTCCTTCTGTTCTGTTAAACTCTCCTGATCTCAGCCCATGGGGTTTTGCCTTTTTCTCCCAGTTCTTCTTCTCATCCCACTGGGAAGAGCAACAGGGATGGGAGGTTGGGACAGTTGTATCAGTAGCTGCGTGTAGCTCCACTGGTGGCTGGTTCTGAAACATGACAGAAGACCATTATTCTGCATAGACCTGACAAAAACAGGTGGTGAATGACTATGAAACATTCCAAGGTAGTTGGCAGGATGTCACTGGGGAAAATGGAACGTGCAGTAACTATTCAGTCCATAACTTTTACTGTCTGGTATAATAATGGCTTTTAGTTTCCTGGCTCATACGTTGAAGGTATTTTATAGGTCTCACTTGAGGTTCAGGACAGAGAGAACAGTGATAGAGAGACTCTTCAGTGAAAAATGGTTTCCTCCAACAACTGGATATTTCTGCCCTCTGCCAATTGGCTTTTCTTTTTGAGATGTGGCATTCATTTTGTTTCAACTATATGGCTTCTACAAGGACATTCCATGCAGTGACTTAGATGTATTTTTGTCTGGAATGTGCATCTAAAAGGCATGTAACTTTTGATTAGTTGTCCAAGTAATTAACCATGGTAGATTAGGAGATAAATTGCAAAGTTTGACTTGGCAACGGTCTCATGTCACTGATGTTTGTTAATATAGGAGAATCCTCTGCCTTATAAAGTAATAGGAACTTAAAAGGTGATTAACAGACTAGGAAAAAGCAGAGTGATAGGAAATTTTCTTCTTAAATGTGATTTTTTTTTTTATATGTATATAGATTGCAAGAGTTTAGTTTTTATTTTCTAAAAAGGCTAGATTTCAGAATAGAATTATATATAACACTAAAAATGCTCAGTTAAATAAGGTTGGAAAGTCTTTTTCATTGTTAAGTGTCAGTAGTGTAAGAAGGAATTCATGTATAATTCAAGTCTGTTCTAAGATGCAGTCCTGTTTTGCCAGAGGAGGAGTACTGAGTGGAGGTCATCTTTCAGTTATTAAGGTACCATTCTGTTCTTAGGTTTGAGAGCCTAATTGTACATCACTTTGTTTTGTCTCAGTGGTTGCTGATGCTATACATGCATAATACTAGAGGGGGGCTTGTAGGTATTATGGGCATTGAATTTAAGAAACTTTCAAACTTTCAAAACTAATCCTATTAATACTGAAAAAAAAAGACCTCATGATTCATATACTTAACTTGGAGCACCTTAAAATAAAGGTATCTAAAATGACCAGTCTGTTTCAAAACATGACAGCTCAGTCATCGTTCATTTAATCAAGTTTCTTCAGAAATGAATATGGAGAAATGCAGTGTGAAATTCTTCTTTCATGTTCTAAATTTGCCTATATTCTCTCCTCGAGTAGAAATCAATGTCTGTGTGCATTACTAGAAGTTTTTCTTAAGAGCAGTAAAAATACATTCTGATGTATGTGGTCTATCTCTGATAATAATGATGGCAGCCCTGGACAAAAACATACTTTGTGGATAGTACTGTGACTCACTAGATTCAATTAACCACTGGAATAAGCAGAGCATTTTGAAGCATCAGTAATGCAATGCCTATATTCATATAGCCCAATAGATATAAAGACAAAGAGAACTACCTTCAGTTTTCTACCTAGATTTTGTGTGTTAAAGAGAAAGAAATGTTAAGATGAGAGGCAGCTTTGATTTTAAAGAAACTCACAGTGATGCATTGCTAGTATCTAAAATCTATAAATGTTAGACATAAATACATAGCTTGTGACTTGCTATTTAATTTTAATTGCATTTTTTCCATCTCAGTGCTTTTTTAATACTGGGAATAATACTTCCAATTAGAACTATAGACAAAAGTTTATTTTTAAACCTGTCACATATATCTTTTTGAATATTGTTGATTAGTTCTGCTTTTAGCATAGCATCTATTTCCTGTAAAGATTGTAAGTAAGAAGTTTTACAGTAGTCTCATGTTGTACTTTGCACGTGTCAGCAGCTGAAGTCTTCTGCTTCACACTTGCTGCCATGTTTCCTATTGACTACAATTGTTTTAAAGGTTTTAAGGAACTGAATGTGTCTGTATTAAAAGTAGTTTAGCTATTGGAAAAAATAACAAAATCACCTACTATGCATTTGAACCCTAAAATTACTGATATTAAAATTTCAGTATGAGAAATCAGTGGTGAAGGTGCTGGAAATTAAGAGAGGCAATGCAGTGTTCAAACAAAATGAACCAAATGAATGAGGAGTTGCAAGGCAAATTCATAGTTTACAGTGAGATGCATATCCAGAAACTAGCAATCTAGTTTAGGCACTAGATCTCTGTAAATGTACTGCATCCAGTTCTGGAGCCCCTATTACAAGAGAGATGTGGACATGCTGGAAGTGTGTCCAGAGAAGGCCCGTGAGCATGATCAGAGGTCTGAAGCACCTCTCCTATGAGGACAGACTGAGAGAGCTGAGGCTGTTCCTTCTGGAGAAGAGTAGGCTCTCAGGTGACCTTCTTGTGGCCTTCCAGTATCTGAAGGGGGGGCTACAAAAAAGCTGGGGAGGGACTTTTAGGCTCTCAGGGAGTGACAGGACTAGGGGGAATGCAACAAAGCTGGAGGTGGGTAAGTTCAAACTGGATGTGAGGAGGAAGTTGTTGAGCATGAGAGTGGTGAGAGCCTGGAATGGGTTGTCCAGGGAGGTGGTTGAGGCCATGTCCCTGGAGGTGTTTAAGGCCAGGCTGAATGAGGCTGTGGGCAGCCTGATCTAGAGTAGGATGTCCTTGCCCACGGCAGGGGGGTTGAACTAGATGATCTTTGTGGTCCCTTCCAACCCTGACTCATTCTGTGACTCTATGAAATTATTAAAGTAGTGATAAAGGCCTGGTGTAAACCTTTGAAATTATAATAATCCTTTAAATGTGATAGATAAGTGGCCAGGGAAAAAGCAGGAGTGCATAATAAAGTGCCTTGCTTTTTGAGTTTGCCCATTGCATTCATATCTGTGATGGATGGGTAAAATTTTCAGCAACTGAAGGTCAACAGCACCAGTTTACTCATTCTTGTCCCAGAAGATCTTAGCCTAATTGGACAGTTGTTACTCCTTTCTTCTTATATATTTTAGTATAAGGGTAGATTTAACATCACAGTCCTGTCTCATGAACTGCATTAAAATAAGCAAGCAAAGAAAGGGATTCCTATACTGGAATAGAGTTGTTGATTGCATTGCAACAGTGCTGCACTTTGGCCACAACAACCCCATGCAGAGCTACAGGCTGGGGTTGGAGTGGCTGGAGAGCAGCCAGACAGAAGGGGATCTGGGGGTGCTGACTGATACCCACCTGAACATGAGCCAGCAGTGTGCCCAGATGGCCAAGAGAGCCAATGGCATCCTGGCCTGCATCAGGAATGGTGTGGCCAGCAGGAGCAGGGAGGTCATTCTGCCCCTGTACTCTGCACTGGTTAGACCACACCTTGAGTACTGTGTCCAGTTCTGGGCCCCCCAGTTTAAGAGGGACATTGAGATGCTTGAACGTGTCCAGAGAAGGGCAACGAGGCTGGGGAGAGGCCTCGAGCACAGCCCTACGAGGAGAGGCTGAGGGAGCTGGGATTGTTTAGCCTGGAGAAGAGGAGGCTCAGGGCAGACCTTATTGCTGTCTACAACTACCTGAGGGGTGGTTGTGGCCAGGAGGAGGTTGCTCTCTTCTCTCAGGCAGCCAGCACCAGAACAAGAGGACACAGCCTCAGGCTATGCCAGGGGAAATTTAGGCTTGAGGTGAGGAGAAAGTTCTTCACTGAGAGAGTCATTGGCTACTGGAATGGGCTGCCCGGGGAGGTGGTGGAGTCGCCGTCCCTGGAGCTGTTCAAGGCAGGGTTGGACGTGGCACTTGGTGCCATGGTCTAGCCTTGAGCTCTGTGGTAACGGCTTGGACTTGATGATCTGTGAGGTCTCTTCCAACCTTGGTGATACTGTGATATGCATATATTATTTTATATGTATGCAACTTTCCTAGCTGGGTAAATCACTTAAGTTCCTTTATTAAAGAACATTCTAGAGACTGCAGCTACAGGACTCCTGAAGATGCTAACTCATACAGCTTGATCCTATCCTCTGCAGTTACTGGATGACTGTTAACTTCAGTATTCTGACTTGCATGCAGTTATGAGCTCCTGTGTAATAAAATTAGGTTGGTTATCTATCATTTTTGCAACTGTAATAGCTGTTGGCATACTCAGCTTCATTATAAGGGAAGACTGCTTTGAGAGATTTGAAAAAGCCAGATGGAGTTACTCAAGTACTGGCAAGGAGAAGTGGTCTTGTACATTATTTCTTTCCTTCTTTAACTCAGCGAGAATCATTTATCATCTCTTGCTCTGCCTTTCTAGAGTATTACACCATGACTGTAATGCCCAAATGCTGTTTGCATAGTGTCCAGACCATGACCGTTGGCAAATATGTCTTGCTTCTCTGGAATGATAAGATTACTTTGGAGGCAAAACTGTTTTCCCTTATACTTTTCAAACACTTTTCTTCTCTTTTTCCTTCATTCCCCAACCTCCTCTATTTTGCTTGTTTGTTTGTTTTGTTTTGTTTTACCTTTGTTTTTCTCTGCTCTGTTATGCAGAGCCAGAAATTTGTTGGTCCCTTCATATTTCATTACTTGTGACAGAGTGTGCCTTGGGAAACTCTGCATCGCTCCAGGTAATTTCATCAGTGTCAAAATGGATGTTAGCCAGTGGCCTTGACAGTGCAAGTTAGTCTTTTATGAAAGATTTAAAAAGACAACAATAAGGCATAGGTTGGTGTCTTTAGACTAGGCTGTGGAAAACTCAAATGTCTAAAGCATATGGCATCGTTGTTAATGCTTTCCAAATTTTCTTGAAGGTTTTACACTTGGAGCAAGACACACACTTGGAAAAACAAAAGCAGTAGTGGTAATTGCCAATGAGTTGCCAAATTTACATTTCAGAATCTCTCTCCTCTGGCTTGAATGTCATAAAATGCCACAAAGAGTGACAATCACGTACTTGTATATTAAGCCTCTGTCAAATAAACCCAGCTGAGAAGGTGTATCAAAATTTAATAATAGTTATTAATGATTAATATTAATTTCTGTACAAATATCAATTTTTATTCAAAAATCGAGGAAGTTCCCTGAAATTCTTTGGATTTTCAGTTGACAGGAAGTAATTGCACAGAATTAAATAGTTTAAACAAACAGATCTTGGAAAACAGGAACACGAAAACAGGAAAAAATCTGACTGTACCTATGGAGTCTTGGCTTTCACTCCAGCAGATGTACTCAGGACACTTTTGGTCTCTGAGTAAGTCTCCTATATCAAAGACACTTTCAGACTCACAATAATGATCCCAGGGTAACATACAAAACAGTTCAGGCAGAGGAGGGAGATGTTGCTGAGCTGGTGGGTGTGAGCTGTATACACATGGCCACCTTTAACTAGCCACAAATGAGAGGCGGGAAGGCTCCATACTAGGTGCAAAAAGGTTGAATACAGAAAGGCACAGTTTTCTAAGTCATCCTCCTTAAGTACTTCAGTTTGAAAATCAAACTGGCCAATAGGCACTAGCACCATTGTTCTGGCCAATGAATTCAAAGCTTTGTGCCTCCTTTGACCACACAGCCATGGTATGGGCAGCATAAAACACCTGACACGTGGTGCTAAGCCCCCTAGCCCTTAAGGCTTTGCTGGGGCCAGACTCTTATTGTTTGCTCGTCTGACTCGCTCCCTGACCCACAACAGGAGAAGGACAGCAAGGGTTAAAGCAGCCTGGCAGGATTTATACCCTACAAGGACAGAAGGTGGTGAGGTGTGCTGTTAGAATTTTGTGCACTGCACTTCCAAATGTAGCCTGCTATGTAACATTTCAGAATATATTCTGTAATAATATGGCTTTTTTTCCATGCAGTGATAGTTCTTTGGCTAAATGAACAAGTGATTTCAAGTTATATACAAATATCAGATTACTTTTTTCCTACACTGATTAATTTTGTTTCATTAGCAAAATTTGGTTTCCATTATAATTTCAAAAAAGTTCATTAATGATAAACGTTCTGGGTGCATGAATAAGGAGTTATGCAAGTTGATCCCATACAAGACTGAAAGTGGTTAGAAAATAACAGAGGCAGCTCCAATTGATTAGGGCTGCAGATGCAGAAAAAACCCAAAGAAACAAAACAAAGAAAAACAAATCAAAGCAAAACAAACAAAAAACCACCCCAGAATGTTTAGGTAGGTTTAGGATAAGAGTTTGTTTCATAACTAGGTGCAGGTTTTTAGTCTCCAAAATAGGTTCAGCTCTCTGCTACTACCTCAAAGTAGGTTGCAGCCAGGTGGGGTCAGTCTCTTCTCCCAGGCAACCAGCAACAGAACAAGGAGGCACAGTCTCAAGTTGTGCTGGGGGAGGTATAGGCTGGATGTTAGGAAGAAGTTCTTCTCAGAGAGAGTGATTAGCATTGGAATGGTCTGCCCAGGGAGGTGGTGGAGTTGCTGTTCCTGGATGTGTTCAAGAAAAGCCTGGCTGAGGCACTTAGTGCCATGGTCTGGTTGATTGGCCAGGGCTGGGTGCTAGGTTGGACTGGATGATCTTGGAGATCTCTTCCAGCCTGCTTGATTCTATAATTCTATAATTATATCAAGGACTGTCTAAGATTTCAAATAATTATAATCTAACAAGTAATACAAAAGCAATCCAGATGGACAAAATCCTTGTTACTTACGCAGCTGGCTTCCAGAGAAACCTTGGAAGGTGGGGCAAGCTGATCGCTGAAAGGGCATTTCTTCCTAAGCATCACCTTTTGTATCTGCTTTCTTACTTTGTTTTGCCAAAATCTGTTTCATAAAGAATTGTATCAGTTTCTACTATGACTCTAACTTTAATTTTGGTATATATTTTTGACAAGTTAATAATCTTCCATCTGTTACAACTATTCATGTTGCATTAGTTGGTTACCAATGAAAAGCTGTCTACAGTTTGCCTGTTCTTAAGTGTTGCACGTACCCATTCTTTATCTGGACAGTTCTATTCTCTGTATTCATTACCCATAGCTGGGTACCCACTAAGATCTTGTATCTGAATCATGGTTTTGATTATTTATCCAATGATTCTGTAGTCCCCTGTTACACATTCATGCACAATTGTGCTATACGTCTATGATTACTATTCTTGCTGTAATATAATCTTTAGATACTTGTAACAGTGTAAAACACATCTGGTGGTGATCAAGGTCTTTGGCTTCAGTCACAGAAGTGTCAAGAGAGCTTTAGGAAGGGCCACATCTGTGTTGAAAAGCAAAACATAGTTGTAGTTAGTCCTTCCAACAATGTGACTTGTATCAGCAGTCTGCAAGGATGGAGAATTCTCCCTGAAGAGGAGAGGGCTCCAGGGAGACCTTAGAGCAGCCTTCCAGTAGCTAAAGGGGCTCCAGGAGAGCTGGGGAGGACTTCTGAGAAGTGCTGGGAGTGCCAGGATTAGGGACAATGGCTTTGAGCTGGGAGAGGGGAGATTGAAAGTGGAGATGAGGAAGGAATTGTTTGCAGTGTGGATGGGGAGACACTGGCACAGGTTGCCCAAGGAGGTTGTGGATGTCCCCAAGGCAGGGGGTTTGAACTGGATGATCTTGAAGTCCCTTCAACTCACATCATTCTGGGATTCTGTGAAACCCATATCGATCTCATCAGTTGATCAGTGGAGCCTGTTAACTGACAGACAGTTGACAGCAGCAAGCAGAGAAGCTGTGTGATCAAGCCATTGCTGGGGCAATCTTTTCTTTTGTGAGTCTGTTTAATAATTAGATTTGGGGGAAAAAAAAAAAAAAGAAAGGAAAAAAGGAAAAAAAAAAAAGACCAAAAATGATGTTACTGCAAATCTTTTCTCTTTGAAATTATTTAACAATGCCTCCAAGGCAGAGACATATTACCTGCCAATATGTAACATGTATACATTTGCAGGCTGTTTGCTGACTTCCTGGATGAAAGGCATCTCAGTTAAATCTAACTCTATATGAATTAGTATGAGAATATAAAGTATTATATTATCTGAGCCTAGCTGGAATGCTTTGGTGAGAAGAATTAGATTACAGGCTGTGAAAAGGAAACAGTGGTGACATCTACTTCACTCATAGGCTTGCTGAGATGTATAAGAACAAGAGCATAAACATAGATAATGGAGCCGCTGTCTGGGCTTTGTGAGCTGCGCTTCTCTCTCTAACCTGCCATCTGTGTGACTAATCCATCTGCTTCCTAACTCCCCTGACCAACCCTCCAAGCTACCTTGAGCATAAGGCAAAGTCTTGGGTAAAGTGGAGGGGTGGGAGGAAGGTGGAAGGGTGGTTGAGAGCCCCTCCTGGGGACTCAGGTTTCTGGGAGGGCTGCTGTGTTTCTGTATTACCTTTTCCCTTGTATATTTCTGTCTCTAGCTGTATATATTGTAAACACCTGCTTGTATATTGTGCTGAGCTGTAAATATAAAGCTTCATTCAATTTCCAGATAGACTGAGTCTAGTCTGGGTGATTTTCTTAAGAGGGGGGGGGGCAGGTAACAGCCAAACCATCGCAGTATACATTTAAAATAATTGAAAAATAATAATAAGAAGAAAAGATAAGAAGAAAAATACATAATTTTGAACTGTATGGGCATATCTTGAGTGTTTTTCCTCAATACAAAATTTCTGATTTGGTTCTTGTGGACACCATGTAAACCAGAAGTTATTTTACTTTCCCATGAAGAGTTCCAGACTCATCAAAAGACAGCTGCCAAAGAAAGTTTATATCTCAGACCTTCTTTGTATTTTTTTTTGGCATTTCTTGATCCCTTAAGTTTTCATTGTGGTAGTTTGAGCATTTAGCATATTTATGTGTGGCAATAGCACTCTCTCACTTACTGGAACTACATAATATATATCTACAATTTATGTATATTGTAGTGATGGAAGGAAAGGTACATAAAACCAATGTATTTACAACAGGAAACATGGATGGTCTCTTCACTTATTTTTACCTTCTCTAAGGATATGTAGAATGGAGTAGCAAAAATGGAGACACTTCTGTATGTTTTTTTTAAATAGAAACTGATGGGAGGGGAAAAAAAGGCAAGAAAACCCCAACAAAGTTGAAAACAGAGATTAATCTGTGCAGCCCTGACACATCCGAAGCACAGATGTGTAAATCTCAGCCAGTTCCATAGGCTTCTTTTAAAGTCAGCTGAGATAAGCATTCCAAGAGTAATTCATCTTACTCCTCTTAGATGCCTGTCTTAGTATGAGGTTAATTTACCTTCATGGATTGTAAAGGGAGCCTGGAATCACTAGTTGGAACTTAAATGTCCAAGCTGGAGATACCTAAACTAGGACTAACTAATCTAACCTATCATTTAAAGCTGAAGGCACTGTTAGACTGTTTAGTCTGGATTTTTATATATATCACATTTCACTCAGTGGCTGAATCCACTTCAGCTAAAGCTGACATGAAGCTGAGCTGATATTAAGGTCAGCTTTAGCTCATCTATTGCAGAGGCTTTTGTCATCACATAGCAATCTGAATTCCAATGCTGGAATTCCAATGCTGGAGCACGTGCCTCTGCAAGAAGTGAATGGGTGAACTCACAACCTTCCATTTTTCTCTCTCTGATGCAGGGCTATGATAAAATTTGTCTCTTATGCAAGTGAGACAGGTTTTCTGATTGTAAATGATGAATACAGAGAATTATTCTATTCCAGCTACCAAGACCCATTCCATTCTAGCTGATTGTCTTGCCTACCTGTGGCTTGGTTTCAGACCTGAAATAATTGTTGCACATCATTGCTGTGCTTCAAACAGCTTTTAGTTCATTTTGCATGCAGTAGCTTTGCTCTCTCCCAGGCAGTATCTTTCAGTATCCATTCTCATGCATTAAAAGTGAAAAAGTCCCTCTGAATGCTATGGTTTCAAATCTATTTTTGAGAATCTGGTGCTTGTATCTTAAGTTTCCTTTTCCCACCCTGAAAATATTGCTAATCAATACCAAATGCAGCAGCTTAAATCCTATCTAATTCTGGTCTGGCTAGTTATATTGCACCTGTTAAAAGGGGGAAAATAAAGTCCCTTTACTAGCATTCTATAAAAGTTTTTATAAACTTGAAAGTAAATTTTTTGTTTGGTTTGTTTGGGATTTTTCTTTGTTGGGGGGTTTGGGTGGGGTTTCTTGGTTTGTTTTGGGGTTTGACTGGGGTTTTTTTGTTTGTTTCCTTACGAATGCTTCCACAAAAGTGGTCCAGTATGTTGTGGCTTTCTGATCAGCCTTTATCACATGTCACTGGTTTGACACTCAGGCGTGTATGCACCAGGCTCTTATTTGAAATGCCTTTGTTGTCAGCTGGATTTAGTCTTCAGCAGCTGTAGCTCTGACTGCAGAGCTATCCTATGATCTAAGTTCAGCTGAACCATCCTGCCTTTCAAGTCCACATTTAAGGAGCACAGGTATGCTGGAGATTTTCAATGAGTTTCTAACCTGTCAATCGTATTGTGCCTACTGTGGCACAAAGTGCTTAATGTCTGCAATTCTAGTACTGAGGACATCCACAATTTAGTTTAGAATAGAATAGAATCAACCAGGTTGGAAGAGACCTCCAAGATCATCCAGTCCAACCTAGCACCCAGCCCTATCCAGTCAACTAGACCATAGCACTAAGTGCCTCATCCAGTCTTGTCTTGAACACCTCCAGGGACTCCACCACCTCCCTGGGCAGCCCATTCCAATGGCAAATCACTCTCTCTGTGAAGAACTTCCTCCTTACATCCAGCCTAGACCTCTACATTTATGGTGTAATAGTAGACATTCACCACAGGAAATCACATGCCATGTTTTATGTTGGTTCTAAAACTCTGTTCACTTTCAGTAAATGATGGACTTTGGTTTCTGAGATGAGGGAAATTCAGAAGCTCTAGGAGCACTATCTCAAAATGTAGGACAACTTATGTAACAGTCGCAATACATCAGGAAGTATTTCCAAGCATGACAGTTCAAAAGGCTGTCCTATGCCTGAAGGGCAGGCTTCCTTCAGACCTGAAGAGAGAGAGAAGCTTCCTATGCCTGAAGATTTTAAAAAATTATTGTTATTATTATTTGGCATGTTTTCATACTGATCTACAAGCATGGCAACAAGTCTTTTTAACAAGGCTAAGTGTGGGCTCCTGCACTTTGGCTACAACAACCCCAAGAAGCATTACAGGCAAGGGACAGAGTGGCTGGAGAGCAGCCAGGAAGAAAGGGACCTGGGGGTACTGGTAGATAGTAGCTGAACATGAACCAGCAGTGTGCCCAGGTGGCCTGGAGACCCAATGGCATCCTGGCCTGTATCAGGAACAGTGTGGCCAGTAGGACAAGAGAGGTTATTCTGCCCCTGCACTCAACACTGGTCAGGCCACACCTTGAGTCCTGTGTCCAGTTCTGGGCTCCTCAATTCAAGAGAAATGTGGAGGTATGGAATGTGTCCAGAGAAGGGCGATGAATCTGGTGAGAGGCCTGGAGCACAGCCCTGTGAGGAGAGAGTGAGGGAGCTGGGGTTGTTTATCCTGGAGAAGAGGAGGCTCAGAGGCGATCAGATTGGCTACTGGAATGGGCTGCCCAGGGAGGTGGTGGAGTCGCCGTCCCTGGAGCTGTTCAAGGCAGGATTGGACGTGGCACTTGGTGCCATGGTCTAGCCTTGAGCTCTGTGGTAACGACTTGGACTTGATGATCTATGAGGTCTCTTCCAACCTTGGTGATACTGTGAGACTATGATAGTGTGATCTCATTGCTATCTGTCTACAACTACTTGAAGGGAGGTGGTACCCAGGTGGGGGTTGATCTCTTCTGCCAGGCGACCAGCAGCAGAACAAGGGGACACAGTCTGGACTTGTGCTGGGGGAGGTCTAGGCTGGATGTTAGGAGGAAGTCCTTGCCAGAGAGAGTGATTGGCATTGGAATGGGCTGCCCAGGGAGATGGTGGAGTTACTGTCCCTGGAGGTTTTCAAGAAAAGCCTGGCTGAGGCACTTAGTGCCATGGTCTAGTTGACTGGATAGGGCTGGGTGCTAGGTTGGACTGAATGATCTTGCAGTTCTCTTGCAACCTGGTTGATTTTATGATTCTAATATCAGTCAAATTCTGACTCCTCAAACCAGATTTTCACCACTGTAATGTCTAAGTGACTCGAGCTGCTTGCAGACGTCTATGCAAGTATCAAACAACATATTCTTGCTTTGCATAACTGGGATTTGTGTATTCCTGTTGAGCCTCGTTCTCCTCTAAATAACCATTCACAGAGGAGATTAATCTTTTTTAGCCTCATCAGCCATCACTATCACAGTCATGCAAAATAATACAGCACTGTTTACAGCTCTTTCACCCCTGGATGCTATTCTGCTTGATAAATAGCAAAAACCAAACACACTTGAAATCATGAGGTTCATTAGGGCTTAGATTTCTTCCAAACTTGAGCACTGCATATATTTATGTGATTATTGCAGGACACAAGAGAGAAAAAAATAATGAAGAGGATACCATCTCCTTCAGCCCTTGCTGTATCTTAATGTCAGTTGTTTCTTTCCCCCTTTCCTTTTTACTCAAGCTCTGGTCTTTTTGATCTGACATTAAATGAGAGTTACATCAGTCAATCAGCAGTCAGGTTAGCAGAAGATGCAATTTTCTGTGGCACCTGGCAGTAGAAGGCTTTGGGCTTAGGCAACAGCTTGTCCTTCCTACTGGCAGTGGGAAAAGCAGATGCATGGTTATGGAAAAGAAACAAGGGTCAACATATGACTAAATGAGAAATATAGAAGTTTGAATCTACTGGGCTGCTGTACCTTTAGAAGTCTAAGAAGTCCAAACAACTACATATACAACAGAATCACAAGGATGTGAAGGAAGACAAGGTGGGGTAGGGGAGCAAATAACATGTACATTCTGGTGGGAGTTAGCAGAAGGTTGTCTGTCAGCTGCTCTAGCTAGTTCTTGTTTAGCAGAATACGAAGTAGGAAGGTTTTTCATATTGGCACAACAGTTTCCTGTTTCTACCAATCAGTGTATTTTGATTTTCTTTCTAGATTTATCCATTTGCTGTCTATATACTAATTTTCATTCCAGAGACAGCATGTTTCATACTAACCAATGGGGATGGCAATAATAAAAGATTTTTCTAAATATGCTTCCAGATGATTCACTGAGATTTGCTTATGTTCATAGCTAGCCAATAGGTACACATGAATGAGAGTATAGGTGTACATATACTTTGTGATATCTATTTATTTCACATAGAATCATAGAATCAACCAGGTTGGAAGAGACCTTCAAGATCATACAGTCCAACCTAGTGCCCAGCCCTGTCCGATCAACTAGACCGTGGCACTAAGTGCCTCAGCCAGGCTTTTCTTCAACACCTCCAGGGATGGTGACTCCACCACCTCCCTGGGCAGCCCATTCCAATGCCAATCACTCTCTCTGGCAAGAATTTCCTCCTAACATCCAGTTTAAACCTCCCCCAGCACAACTTGAGACTGTGTCCCCTCGTTCTGTTGCTGGTTGCCTGGGAGAAGAGACCAACCCCACCTGGCTACAACCTCCCATGTAACTATGCAAACACTTTTTAAAAAGCTATAGCAGGAGACATAACTGAAGTTTTACACGGACTTAGAACTTAGAATACCCAGCATCAGGAAATGTTAAAATTAAGGTCTGCACACCTGAAAGATAATACAGTCTTTGCTCTTATGATCACATTAATTTTTAACAGAAGCCTTAACCCAATACCTCATCTCTCAGGCTGCCTTGAAAGAAAATGCTGTCCACAGGACGCCTGATTCATTTGCTTCTCATCTCAAGATGTGTAACAGCAGAGATGGAACTGATGGTTGTGAAAGAGGATGAAACCATTATTAATGCAGCCTGATGTAGGCTGTTTTAAAAGTGCAGTAGTTAAAAGTAGTATTTTTATATAAATGGAAAAATGAGACAAGCTTTCATGAATGCATGCCCTTTTTCAGCTCTTAAATTGAAGCAGCAGATTTTGAAGCTGAATAGCTTCAAACTACTGAGAAAAACTGCTACGTTAGCTATCAGTTAGACCACCTCTGGTAGGAAGAGGTAGCCTATGGAGCAGAGATCCTCAAGAGGAGAAAGTGAAAGACTAGTTGTCACCTAGGGAAAGAGATATAGAAAGCTGTAAAGCATGACATGAAGAAGAATCTGGAGGAAAAGAACAAGAAATTCCTGCAACCTACATTTTAATTTCAAAAGTGAATCTCGCCACCATGAGAGTGGTGAGTGCCTGGAATGGGTTGCCCAGGGAGGTGGTTGAAGGCCCCCCCCCCCGCCAGAGGTGTTTAAGGCCAGGCTGGATGGGGCTCTGGCCAGCCTGATTTAGGGTAGGGTGTCCCTGGGCATGGCAGGGGGGTTAGAACTAGATGATCCTTGTGGTCCCTTCCAACCCTGACCGATTCTATGATTCTATCTTTTTATCCAGTGCATTAAATACTCTTGGAACAATGTTTCTTACTTCCTGGATGTACGATGAAAAAGAGAATCAGAATTGAAAAACTTTCTGTTTCCAAGTATGAAGACATCAGGCTTATGTGATCAAAGCTGCATACCTAAAAATATTGGGCATCTTAATACAATTGTGATTACTTTTCATAGTGAAAAATGTCTGTAATGAATTGAATCTGAGGAATTTGTGTTTATGAAGCATACATTCACTATAGCAAAAACGCCATGGAAACTGATGAAGAAACTATTTTTACTTTCAGTACAAGGTTTGACTGTGTGCTAAATAAGGCATCAGGTCAAATAATGAATAAGGAAAAACAACAGAAAAGTACAACCCTGAATAACAGTGAATGCAACTAGAAGTTTAAAGGAAGAAACATAATAGCTGGTATTACTAAAATATTATGATAGATGTGTCAGTGAGGCTGTAAAGTTGCATATGCATAAGCAATTTTTCTGACAAATTTATGAGTGCTTGAATGCACAGCTATGACATCCCTGCTCACAAAAGGGGTGTGCATACACTACATTAATAGAATTCTACATGTTTCTAACTTCTTTAAAAATCTGCCAGCTGATCAGTTGTAATTGTGCTGGCAATGAATTAGGATCATTAGCCTTTTTGCAGTCAGTGCTGAGGGTGCTGGCATTGTTTAGCCTGAAGAGGAGCCTCAGGGGAGACCTTATTGCTGTCTACAACTACCTGAGGGGGGGTTGTAGCCAGGAAGAGGTTGCTCTCTTCTCTCAGGCGGCCAGCACCAGAACAAGAGGACACAGCCTCAAGCTACGCCAGGGGAAATTTAGGCTTGAGGTGAGGAGAAAGTTCTTCCCTGAGAGAGTCATTGGCTACTGGAATGGGCTGCCCAGGGAGGTGGTGGAGTCGCCGTCCCTGGAGCTGTTCAAGGCAGGATTGGACGTGGCACTTGGTGCCATGGTCTAGCCTTGAGCTCTGTGGTAATGGCTTGGACTTGATGATCTATGAGGTCTCTTCCAACCTTGGTAATACTGTGATACCGTGAACTGCTTCAGCTTCAGGCAGTGAAGTAACAAGTAGGACTATGCATCGTCTACATACAGGCTGCTATGGATAATACAGTATAAGGAGTCCAAAGTATAAAAATGTTAAGGACCATTGCAGTTCAGTGTGATGGTTTGGGTGTCACCCGCCCCCTCCCCTCCAGACTTTGTAAAATCACCCAAACTAGACTCAGCAGATCTGGAAATTGAATGAAGCTTTATATTTACAGCTAGCACAATATACAAGCAGATATTTACAGTATATACAGTTATAGACAGAAATAGACAAGGTAAAAGGTAATACAGAAACACAACAGCCCTCCCAGAAACCAGAGTCCCCAGGAGGGGCTCACAACCACCCTTCCATCTTTCCTCCCACCCCTCAACCTTACCCAAGGTCTTGTCTTATGTTTAAGGTAGGTTTGAGGGCCAGCCAGGGGAGTTAGGAAACAGATGGATTAGTCACACAGACAGCAGGTTAGGTTAGAGAGAGAGAGAAGTTCAGCCCAAAGCCCAAGCAGCAACTGTGTTATCAATGTTTCTGTTTTGTTTGTATACATCTCATCAAGCCTGTGAAGAGACCTCCAAGATCATCCAGTCCAACCTAGCATCCAGCCCTGTCCAATCAACTAGACCATGGCACTAAGTGCCTATTCCAGTCTTTTCTTGAACATCTCCAGCAATGGTGACTCCATCACCTCTCTGGGCAGCCAGCAGTTGAAATCATTCCTTCTGTGAAATCCTGTAATGGAAAACTATTGAAAGATAGTGAAGCAATGAGTACCTCAATGAGTCTCTGAGTTTTTCAACTGGTCACCAGTACAAGCTTAAAGATTTTAGCTTTCTTGAAAGTGAGAATGCTTATTTAATGGTAATTGAAAGCCTCTTTCTAAATAAATAAAAATTGGATCTTCACATTTAATTAAAAACAATCTCTAATGAATTAGCATATCACTAACAGGGTAGAAGAATAGCTATAAACATTGGATCTCTGAGGTGTCATAAACCCATCCAACAAGGAAATTAACAGAGGTGATTTAAACTATCAGATTATTACTGTTATAAATTATGTTGGGTAGTAGCTACTTTTTATGCAGCTCAAATGTTTACATTCATTCATTTTACTTCAAAACAGAGGCTCTGTCAATTCACTCACACATTATATTGTAACATGTTGTGAAGGCTGATAATATTTATGTAAACATGAAGTGCTTGCTGTTAAAACTTTTCTAATATAAAACTATGGGTTGAGAAAAATCAGGGAAGGTAAGATCAAGGATAAATTTGTCTCATCTGATAACTGGGGACATAAAATATGTATTTGACTTGGTTTGTACAAATGTTTTATCATTGTTGAAAGTGAGGATGTAAGATTGCAAGATGCCATACTAGTACGTGGAGGAATCATAGAATCAGTCAGGGATGGAAGGGACCACAAGGATCATAAAACTGTTCAGGTTGGAAGAGACCTCTGAGATCATCAAGTCCAACTGCTCACTTAGAGCTCACAATCCCACCACTACTGCTAAGCTAATACCACGAAGTGACATCCCTATGCACCACATCCACTTGTCTTTTAGATTCTGTCGGGGATGGAGACTCCACCATTTCCCTGGGCAGCCCATTCCAATGCTTGATAATGCTTTCTGAGAAGATTTTTTTACCTAATATCCAGTCTGGATTTTTCCTAATACCCTTCCCTGTAAAAACATGAGGCCTTTTCCTCTTGACCTGTCACTTGTTGCATGTGAGAAGAGAGCAACTCCCACCTTGCTCCAGCCTCCTTTGAGGTAGTTGTAGAGACCGATGAAGTCTCCCCTCAGCCTCCTCTTCTGAAGACTAAACAACTCCAGTTCCCTCAGTTGTTCCTCATTAAGACTTGTGTCCAAGGCTCTTTACCAGGTCAGAATCATAAAATGGTCTGGGTTGGAAGGAACCTTCAAATGATATCTAGTTACAACCGCCCTGCCATGCCCAGGGACACCCTACCCTAGATCAGCCTGGCCAGAACCTCATCCAGCCTGGCCTTAAGCACCTCCGGGGATGGGGCCTTAACCACCTCCCTGGGCAACCCATTCCAGGATCTCACCTCTCTCATGCTGAGCAACAACTTCCTCCTCACAGCCAGTCTGAGTAGGAAGTAAGTATGGAATTTAATATCTGTAATGAGAAGAGATAATAACTATGGCAATGTTTTCATGATCATTCTGTAAGCTTTGGTGGTTGGTTAAAGCATAGAAGTATGGGGAGAGAAAAAGTAGAAGCCATTTTCTGAATTTCATGTCATCATGGCACTATCATCCTGTTTGGGTAATGAGAATAGTGTGTATCTGGGGCAGGGCATAAAAGTATTCCTAAGGCTGTAATGTTATGCATCTGCCCTCTCATCACATATGCCCTAAGCCCAGAGAACTCTATAAAATATCCAGTCTGGCCTTTAGATCTGTGTGCTGGCAATATCTGAGCCTTGAGCCCTGATCTGAAATGCAACGTAGATATTAATCTATAAGTGACAATATAATATCTGCTCAAGACATTAATTAGGTGCAAACACTCAGACCATCAGGAGACTAGGAAGAAAATAGTGTGCAATCAGGAGTGCAGCAAAGGAAGATTATTTAGACAAGATGTACAAGATTTGACCATGGCAAAAAAGGTGGGGAAAAAAAAGAGAGTATTTTGCCTAAAGAGGGTAAGAATTTCCTTCCAGACTCCAAATTGCAATCAATATGGTCTCAGTTTTCCAGGGCATTTACATGAAGTGTCAAGCATCCTAATTATGATAAGCCAGCAATAGTTTATTTTAAAAAATACTCTTTTTTGCAGTTGGTGTTAACAGACACTCAGTATTTCCAAGAAGAACCTGAGGAAGCCTTATGATTCCCTTTGTCTATCTAGCACAAAGAATAAGTGGTAGAAAGATGTGCCTGAATGCTGCGCTGGAATGTAATTTGCAGTCAGTCTGTGTGCTTGTTCCTGACCTCCCATCCTGCACTCATTTTAGTCTACCATTATGTTACACTGGGTGAAATTAAGCCTGTTGGGAACCATAGTTACTCAGGAAAAGGAGGAACAGTAAAAATTGAGAGATTGCTACTCCAAATTTGAAAGTAACTGTTCAAGGAATTTGTGTGTGGTAGAGAATTAAACGAAGAATGTTATGGATGTAACACACCTCTTCACTACCTTTATGGACCATTCATGTTTTCATTTCATTTCCGAACTATACAGATGGCTAAGTCCAATGAAGTTTCAGGAAGGTTTCCAAGCCCCTGTCATTTGCCACTCTGGTCTCTGAATCCAGGTGTAACTTTTCTTGTGTATGTTGGCTTACCTGGACTTTTGGCAATGTCAGGGACTAATTCAGTGCCTCCTCCTATGTGTATTCTAGCAATGCCAGGGCAGCTATATGCTTCTGTATTAATTTTGGCAAGGCTAGCATTGCTCCAGTGCACATTCCACAACACATTCATAATGTAGAATCTACTGTTGTTCCAGTGGTACTGCTAGTGACACTCCTTTGTATGGTGGTTTGGGTGTTCCCCACCCCCCTTTGGGATTCACCCAGACTAGACTCAGCTGTCTCTGGAAATTTGAATGAAGCTTGTATTTACAGCTTAGCACAATATACAAGCAGATATTTACAGTATATACAGTTATAGACAGAAATATACAAGGGAAAAGGTAATACAGAAACACAACAGCCCTCCCAGAAACCTGAGTCCCCAGGAGGGGCTCCCAACTGCCCTTCCACCATCTTCCACCCTTCAGCCTTACCCCAGATGGTGCCTTGTGCCCCAAGGAAGAATGGAGGGGAGTTAGGGAGCAAGTGGATTAATCAGAGAGACGGAGAGAATCAGAATGCAGCTCAGAGCTCAGGCTGTGCTCGAACTCCCATATGTATGTTTTTACTCTTGTTCTTATCCATCTCAGCAAGCCTATGAGTGAAGTAGACATCACTGTTGTTTCTCTTTCACAGTCTGTGATCTAATCCTTCTCAACAAAACATTCTATCTAACTTCAAACTAACACACTTTGAAATCCTAGAGACAAGGCTTTAGGTTTTTTTGTTGTTGCAAAGGGAGGCATATGATTTTTTTAAAATTATTTGTGGTTGTTGTTTTAAATATTGCAAGTAAGGGAAGGAAAGATGTGACTTGTAAACCAGTCTGTATTTCTATAGTACATGAGAACTCAATGTTCTAGTTTTGCCTTTGCATATGAAACATATGGTGAGCAGTGCAGGTGAAACTAGAACTTGAGCCACTTTGGAATAATATTAGTAAAATTTCCTGGGTTTTAAGATATAAATGGATTCAAGTGTTAGTGTTCGTTGTCATTCCCAATAAAGCTATAACTCTTGTTTTCTTTAAACATCCTTCAACACAGAACAGGCTTCTATTTGTTTACTATTGCTAAGACATCAGAGTCAATTGTTCTTCACATAAAATAGTACTAATAGAATAGGAAAAGCATGATTTGTTATAATTTCATGAATAAACAGATCAAATTACTTTTTTTGACTGATGAGAAACCCATATATCTGATTCAGAATGATTTCTTGTCAAAGAATAGTTTCGATTCATTTGGTAAAAAAATAATAATTTATGAAAGCAAACTGTGTAATAGAGTGGAGATAAATGTAATGGAATTGAAAACTCTTGCAGATTTTTACTTTTACTGAACAATGCTTAAAATCATAGAATCAGTCAGGGTTGAAAGAGACCACAAAGATCATCTGTTTCTAAACCCCTGCCATGGGCAAGGACACCCTGTCCTAGATCAGCCTGGCCAGAGCCTCATCCAGCCTGGCCTTAAACACCTCCAGGGATGGGGCTTCCACCACCTCCCTGGACAACCCATTCCAGGCTCTCATCAGTCTCATGCTGAACAACTTCTTCCTAATACCCAGTCTGAATCTACCCATTTCTAGCTTTATTCCATTCCCCCTAGTGCTATCACTACCTAACATCCTAAAGAATCCCTCCCCAGCTTTCTTGTAGGCCCCCTCAAGATACTGAAAGGCCACAATAAGGTAACCTTGCAGCCTTCCCCTCTCCACACTGAACAGCCTCAACTCCCTCAGTCTCTCCTCATGGGAGGATCATAAAAACCAAATTCAGATTTACTGTAGGAACTGTGATTTATGGTCTCTAGGTGCTCATAGAAGATATTTGTAAAAAACACGCTATTCTAAAGGTGTTTCTTAGCTTTTTCCTTTTATTATTGTACGAGTCTCAAACTGTGCCAGGGCAGGTTTAGGCTGGATGTTAGGAAGAACTTCTTCACAGTAAGAGTGATTTACCATTGAAATGGATGGCCTGGGGAGGTGGTGAAGTCCCCATCCCTGAAGGTGTTTCAAAGGAGATTAGATGAGGCACTTGGTGCCATGGTTTAGTTAATTAGGAGGTATTAGGTGATAGGTTAGACTCAATGATCTTAGAGGTCTTTTCCAACCTGGTTAATTCTGTGATTCTGTGATTGTGATTCTGTGTGGTTAAGAAAATGGTAGCATTTTAATGCTGCATGAAAATAATGAGAAAAATACATTAAAAAAAAAACAAATATAAATCTAGTCAGTGAAGCATAATTATTTTACCTATTTTTCTTAGCTTTTGATGACATGTGAAGAAAGCAGTATTTTAATGTGTAAGACCGTAGGGCGTTCGGGGACATTTTCTCTACAGATTGCTACTCTTTTACTAGCAATTGCATAAAATTACTGTAAACATTTTCATGGCTATCCCTAGTCCCTTCGTTCTTACTAATTCAGAGTAGCAATCAACTTGGTCAGTAGTTAGCACCACTGTGGTAAAAAGTAGACTGTAGAGAAGAAACAAATTTAACATACAGAAACAGAACAGTTGGAAGAGACCTCTAAGATCATCGAGTCCGCTGTTAGTGTTGAGTAAAGATAGTCAATTACATGATTTGGTATCCATAGCAGACAATATTTAAAGAATCTTTCCAGAGTTTCAGAAAAAAAAGTCTACACTGCATTTTTTTCCTCAATGTTCTTTATTTCTTCAATGCAAAGCGCTTAGAATCCTAGAATCATAAAATCAACCAGATTGGAAGAGACGTCCAAGGTCAGCCAGTCCAAACTAGCACCCAGCCCTATCCAGTCAACTAGACCATGGCCCTAAGTGCCTCAGCCAGGCTTTGCTTGAACATCTCCAGGGACGGTGACTCCACCACCTCCCTGGGCAGCCCATTCCAATGCCAATCACTCTCTCTGGCAAAAACTTCCTCCTTACATCCAGCCTAGACCTCCCCCAGCACAACTTGAGACTGTGTCCCCTCATTCTGTTGCTGGTTGCCTGGCAGAAGAGACCAACCTCTACCGGCCTACAGCCTCCTTTCAGGTAGTTGTAGACAGCAATGAGGTCCTGCCTGAGCCTCCTCTTCTCCAAGCTAAACAACCCCAGCTCTCTCAGCGTCTCCTCACAGGGCTGTGTTCCAGGCCTCTCATCAGCTTTGTTGCTCTTCTCTGGACACATTCCAGTATCTCAACATCTTTCTTGAATTGAATGACCCTGAAATGGACACAGTACTCAAGGTGTGGCCTGACCAGTGCTGAGTACAGGGGCAGAATAACCTGCCTTGTCCTACTGGCCACACTGTTCCTGATCCAGGCCAGGATGCCATTGCTTTTAATTTATGCATAATACTGTAGAAGGAAATTGAATTCTCTATTGAAATTGGTCCAAATTGGTAGATTAATGGAATATCTTAGAGGGGAAAATCTACCTGACATTTGTCTCTGAAAATTAATGCAATTTTTAGTGTAGTCAGATCAAATCCAGTTTCCATACATGCCTCATTAAACCAAGAGGAACTGTAGAACTGTATTTTCTAACGTGTAAAAATGTCAAAGCAAAAGTAGGCAGTTGTTCAGAGGAGAGTAACATGTAGGTCTATCATCCATGGGAAATATCTGGAGTAGGAATATTATATTAATGTTGCTCCTTCTTCAGAATTTGCACCAGAGAGTTTGAGCTGACATTTCCTTCTGTTTCTTGTATTTTAAGTTCTTACTGTTAACCATGCAATAGCATGTGATCTTTAAGGAGTGAGGAAGAGAAGGTCATTGGATCTTCCACTTTGGGGACAACAGCTAGAGGTATATTGTTAGTCTTGCTACGTTTCTTCCATCTTTTAGTTGATCATTTCAGTTTTTAAGCCAGTAGCTATGACAAGGATGAGAGGGGAATTCATACAGAGAGGCTTTCTAGGATGGGTGAATATTGGCATAAAAAGCTTAGGAAGCACAGCTGAACTGGTACTTTCCTGTTAGACTTGAATTTTGATGTCTATGGAGTAAGTCTTGCCACTGAGCATTGAAAATGAGCTTGCGCAGGGAAATATTTACTAGGATATATTTGTCTGTTTTCATTTTAGTACTGAAAGAAAAACACTTTTCTCCATGCTTAGGTATCACTGACAAGGCAAAATATGTTTGCAATTTACAAGAACAATGGTGACACCAAGGAGCAAGGAAATATAAACTGCCTTATCATAAAGCAAATGGAGTTCATTGAAGGAAGGATAGACTACAGAGAATTGTAGGGCAGAAGGGCAATGTCTAGGTGACAATTGCTTGTCTGTAACACTATACATATTATTCCTTAAGCTAAATCAGAACAGTACTCTGTAAATTGTGCCAAATGTATAGCTAATATGTACTCAAAGAAGAACAAAACGCCACACAGTCAGATATCATGCAAATAATTTAAAGTTGACAAAGCTGGTGAAAGGCCTGGAGCACAAACCCTAAGAGGAGAGTCTGAGGAAGCTGGGGTTGTTTAGCCTGGAGAAGAGGAGGCTCAGGGCTGACCTCATTGCTGTCTACAACTACCTGAAGGGAGGTTGTAGCCAGGTGGGGGTTGGTCTCTTCACCCAGGGAACCAGCAATAGAACAAGGGGACACAGTCTCAAGTTGTGCTGGGGGAAGTATAGGCTGGATGTTAGGAGGAAGTTGTTGCCAGACAGTGATTGCCATTGGAATGTACTGCCCAGGGAGGTGGTGGAGTCACCATCCCTGGAGGTGTTCAAGAAAAGCCTGGCTGAGGCACTTAGTGCCATGGTCTAGTTGACTGGCTAGGGCTGGGTGTTAGGTTGGACTGGATGATCTTGGAGTTCTCTTCCAACCTGGTTAATTCTATGGTTCTATGATTGCCTTATTTGTAGATGTAAGGCAATTTATATGGGAGTATGTTAGGTATAACATTCCCTATACACTTTCTGTCTCCTTGATTCTGTCCTTATAATGCTAATGTTGACATGCCTTCTTTGACATTTATTTTACTCCCTTCAGTAGTTTGGAATTCTGTGAGAAATGAACAGCTTAACAGATTCTCTTACTTTCATTCAGTATTATGCTTTTATTGACAGTAAAAGCATTGGCTTATTATTTAGATGAAATAAGTTTATCTTATTTCCCAACCAGAAATAAGTGTTACTTAAATGATGGAAACCCGGTGTGATAAGCTAGTCTAATTCTCAAATGTTCATATTAATCAAAACAGGTAAATTTACTCAACTGCATTGATGCATCCAAAGCCTTAAGTTAGGAAGAGTCTGGACCTTTCTTTAATTAACAATAACCTTAAAAGTCATTATGTTTAAAAATGGATTAGAGATAATGCACCATTACACTCAGTAAGACAGTTTCTATTCATAGCAACTCAACGTTCCCAACTTAGTTGGGAAGTCTGGAGTAGCAGAAAGCTGGTTTTATTTTCAGAGGTTTGACAGAACTTCTTTTTTCTTCCACTTTAAATTATGTATGTGAGTATATGTGGTCTGCCATGGCAGCTTCTTGCATTTAAAAAAATACTATTTAGTCTTCTCTTCTTATTTTGCTGTACTTTCATTTTAACACTGAATTATGAAAGTTTGGCTTCCAACCCTCAACAGCCATCATTGTCTCTTAAATTGTGGTATTTTCCTAGACATGGTATGCAGTCTTTTTTTTTTTTTTTTTTTTTGTTAAGCTTTTTTAACCCTTTAAGTTTTTGGCCCTGTGAGGGTAGTGACTCATAGAATCAGTCAGGGTTGGAAAGGACCACAAGGATCATCTATTTCCAACCCTCCTGCCATGGGCAGGGACACCCTACCCTAGATCAGGCTGCCCACAGCCTCATCCAGCCTGGCCTTAAACACCTCCAGGCATGGAGCCTCAGCCATCTCCCTGGGCAACCCGTTCCAGGCTCTCACCACTCTCATGGGGAAGAAACTCCTCCTCACATCCATTCTTAATCTCCTCACCTCCAGCTTTGCTCCATTCCCTTTAGTCCTGTCACACTCTGATAGCCTAAAAACTCCCTTCCCAGCTTTTTTGTAGGCCCCTTCAGATTCATAGAATCAACCAGGTTGGAAGAGACCTCCAAGCTCATTCAGTCCAACCTATCACAAAAGAAAAAAAAAACAAAAAAAGAGAGACATAACCATGGAATGGTCAATTGGCTTCAGTCATTTAAAACTGCAGTTTAATTTGAAGAGTATCTACTGTATTTTGTTAAACAGAAAAAATATTTCTTTAAATTAATGCTGAACATTGAACCTTCTAGATGTATTCTCAAGTACAATGACAGTAAAGAAGGATTTTGAGATCAAGGTTTAACGTCAGCTGCCAGTGCAGGGCTACATAGAACAGTTAGACTGTGACTACTGAGAGTGATTTCTGGGAGCCAGGACAATAAATGGAACCAGAGAAGAAGTTATGCAGTATTAGTGATATTGTTACTGAAGTACTGTGTTCAGTTCTGGTGATGATGCTGTGAAAGCTGTTGAAATAGATGAATTACTAGAGTATTAAAGGAATGATTAAATTCAGATTTATTTCTTGTATTATGAATTTAAGTGGTTCTTAACAAGTAGAAGGCAAAGAGTGGCTCATTTGAAGGCTCTGGGTGAATAAATGATTTCTGGCAATAAACAGCTCTCTAATATCACAGAAGTAAAAATAATCTGTACATGGAAACTGAAGATAGATGGATGATCAGTCTAGATCAAGGCACTATGCTTTCATATGTAATCATTGGGAAAACACGTTTAAGGATATGGTAGTTGCTCTGTGACTTCAAATTCAATCCATCTCTTTTCTCTCAGACATGTATGAGAACCCTAAAAGATATTAAAGGCTTTGTTCCTGAATTATCACATGACTTTTTTAGCTTGTGTATGAAAAGACCATATAACTCTAAGAGTTCTTTCTGGTCTTTAAATCTAAATGTCTTTGAAGAGGCCACTGCAAAAAAGGAGCCTGCTGAAATTGGAGCTGACACTCAAATCTAAACCACATGAAACAAAGTGACTGAAATACTGCTCCACTGGAGAAGATGAATATTCTTTTGTATTTCCCAATTCCATCACACAAGCCTAAGCTTTTAAATTATAGTCCAAATACATACAAAGACTGGGTTTTTTGGCTGGTTATCAGAGCATAGCAGTATGTATTATAGTTATCAAATGAAGTTAGTTTCTAGGTCTGCCTTTATTGCATGTATTCATTACGAAAACATATTGGATTCATACTTGCAAGAAAATACCATAACTAAAATTATCAAACGTTAGATGTGTTTTGTTACAGGTAATGGAATCAGTTTGTGTTGAAGTAGGGAAAATGAGCTAGGTTGTTTGAAGGTTTTGTCAGGAAGATGTAGCTGTCTGGTCAAACTTGTCATTTTCAGACTTTTCAGATGGTTTTGCTAGTGTCTGAACATGGTTTGTCTAGAAACAATAATTAGATGATTTTAAATTACATTGCTCATCTTCCATCAAAGCTGAAATTAGATACCCTGAATTTATAGTTGTAGTTCAATGTAAAACCCCAGCTGAGGGACCTGGGGTTGTTTAGCCTGGAGAAGAGGAGGCTCAGGGCAGACCTCATTGCTGTCTACAACTACCTGAAGGGAGGTTGTAGCCAGGTGGGGGTTGGTCTCTTCTGCCAGGCAACCAGCAACAGGACAAGGGGACATGGTCTCAAGCTGTGCCGGGGGAGGTATAGGCTGGATGTTAGGAGGAAGTTCTTGCCAGAGAGAGTGATTGGCATTGGAATGGGCTGCCCAGGGAGGTGGTGGAGTCACTGTCCCTGGAGGTGTTCAAGAAAAGCCTGGATGAGGCACTTAGTGCCATGGTCTGGTTGACTGGCTAGGGCTGGGTGCTAGGTTGGGCTGTATGATCTCGGAGGTCTCTTCCAACCTGGTTGATTCTATTCTGTTCTAAAAACAGACAAGTGCTGTAGCATTTATTTTGCTGGTTTTTACTTATGTGATTGAGCTACATAAATACCTAAAACACTAATTAAGCTTATGAAGATGAGGTGTACCTCCTTCAGTAGCATCATAAGTTCTGATGAAAACCAGAAAATAAACTTCCATTTTATGTTAATTAAAAATCACCTTTACAACTAAAGAAATCCCTTTATAGACTTATTAGAATTCATTTACATGTAATTAATCAAAATGTTATTTGTAAAGACTTAAATTAATTTCAAGGAAACACAGAAATTTTGTTTCTTGAAAGTGTTTGAAGCATTTAATGAAGTGTATTTTTTTTTGACATGTGGCTCAGGTTTTCCAGATTTGTTTGCTGTAAGCAAATGAAAAGAATGAGACATTTTTTGTCAAAGGTCTTTTAATTTTTTTGTTAATTAATAGCTTTTTTTTTTTTCTATTTTATGAAATACTCTTAGCATATTTAAGCAGGGAATCAAATTGACAGGACCATCCTAAAGATCATTCTATTTGGATGACCACACTTTAAAAGAAAAATTAAAACTATTCTTTGTTTCCTACAACAGAAATTTATGATCTCTGCCATTTGCTCACTTTCCATAAGCCCGCAATCCACAATATTGCAAAATCTATGAGGAGTCACATGTGAGTGAACCTGCTATCCTTTAATGTGCCAGAATAGTCATCAGTCATTTCTCCATCCTTTCTTTTTTCTAGTTTTATTCACTGACTGGGAGTGGGAGTGTTGTTGTATGTAGTATTACCTGTTTCAGTAGCTGAGCTGCTTAAACTTAATACCGATACATGTAAGCTGTGCCATACAAAACTCTCTTTAGCAGCCTTGCGTGTTCAAAGTAATGCTTTCATCCATCCATGTTGTGTGGTGGTTTGGGTATCCCAAACCCCACCCCCCCCCCCCCCTCCGANATGGAGGGTGAGGTTAGAAAGCAAGATGGAGTTCAGACAGCAGCCTCAGCTCTCCCCAGCAGGCAAAGAGCTGAGAGAACAGCCCAGCACAAAGTGCCCAAGCGAAGTGCAGAGCCAAGTGACTTTATCTTCTGTTTTGCTTTTCTTCTTTACACATCTCAGCAAGACTGTGAGTGAAGTAGACCTCACCATTGTTTTCATTTCTTAGCCTATTATCTAGTTCTTCTCACCAAAACATTCTAGCTAGCTTCAAACTAGCACATATGTCTATAAATGTCTGAGAAGTGGGTGTTAGGGTGAGATAATGTTCTCTTTTTGGTGATGCCCAGTGATGAGACAAGGAACAGGTACAAGCTAGAACAAAGGAGGTTCCATCTCAACATAAGGAGAAACTTCTTTACAGTAAGGGTGACAGAAAACTGAAACTGGCTGCCCAGAGAGGTTGTGGAGTCTCCTTCTATGGAAGCTTTCAAAACCCACTTGGATGTGTTCCTGCACAGCCTTCCCTTGAAGTCCATCCAGTTTCATGGGCAAACCTAGGTGATCCTGCGTTAGCAGGGTGTTTGGACTAGATGACCTTCAGAAGTCCCTTCCAAACCCTAACATTCTTTGATTCTGTGATCCCAGCATAGTTATCTGCATGATAATGAAGAAAAAAATATATAAAGCCTAATTAATGTTATGGTTGTATTATAGTCTTTCATTGTTCAGTAGGTGCAATATACCTGTATACTCTAAGCAGGACAGGTTTCACTATCATAAACAATTTGCAAGTCTAAATCATAAAGGTGTAACATAACAAAGTGAGTAAAGAAAGCAAAACTAAAGCTTGTAGAAGAGAATATAGTTTCACATTCTCTTTTATGTATAAAAAAGCATTAGTGTGCCAGAACAAAGATGTACCTAGCAGTGGTCAGCTGGATGTTCCAGGAAGAATGTAAGTAGTTGAACTCCTTTATCTAATATATTTGCAGTACTGCACATTGTTTTCCAATAATTCTCTGATCTATAATCCGGTACTTCATGAGTCAGGGCTATTGTCTCTAGGTTAAGTTGCTAAATGGGGTTTGATTTCCATCCACTGAGTCCTTCTTGGCCCTTCGCATATGCTATTCACACCTTTAAGATGATAGAAAGGCTAACAGAGGAAAATGGGTTTTAAAGGAGCTAATGGACTCAATTAGCGCAAATGAAGAAGAGGGGACCTCCCAAGTGCAAGAAACAGAATCTAGGAAGAATGTTAACAGTGCTTTGTATGTGTAGTCCTACACTTAGGAGCTTGTAAAATAAACTAAATGTATAAAACATATAAATATGAAAACTAAATATAACTTTCTATCATGCCTTTACTGAAATGTGGTTATTCCAGCAGCTCACGTCAGCAGTGCAAAAGGACTGGCAGAAACTCAAATTCACCTCATTGCTGTCTGCAACTACCTGAAGGGGGGTTGTAGCCAGGTGGGGGTTGGTCTCTTCTGCCAGGCAACCAGCAACAGAACAAGGGACACAGTCTCAAGTTGTGCTGGGGGAGGTCTAGGCTGGATGTTAGGAAGAAGTTGTTGCCAGAAAGAGTGATTGGCATTGGAATGAGCTGCCCAGGGAGGTGGTGGAGTCGCTGTCCCTGGAGGTGTTCAAGAGAAGCCTGGCTGAGGCACTTAGTGCCATGGTCTAGTTGATTGTATAGGGCTGGGTGCTAGGTTGGACTGGATGATCTTGGATGTCTCTTACAGCCTGGTTGATTCTATGATTCTATTAAATGGATTAACACTTCGAACTGCAGTGAGTGTATTATCCATTACCTAAGGGTAAATTCTTGCATTTATCTGTGATACAAGAGTTGATGCCTTTAAATGAAAACTTGTGTGTAGTTTTAATAACCAAACCTGGCCAGGACTAGGATTGCCTTTCACACCTGTAGTATTATGTTCCCCACATCACCTCTTCCAACCCTGATGATACTATGATACTATACTATACCATCCTGGCACCTCTTTCTATGTCTGACAGGTGTTCTATCAGAAAAGAGAAGCAGTCATAGCAGCTGAGCATAGAGGTCCATCTAGCCCAGAATTTGTCACTGACAGTTGCCAGTAATGGATGATTATAAGAGCAGGACAACTACCCTGTTTAGGTCATAGACAACTATAGAAAATTATCAACACTGCAGACTCGTGTGCTGTATGCTGACACATTTTAAAGCTAGCACTTTCTGATACCAGAAATCACAGGTGTCACTTCAGATGTTTTCTTCAGCAGTTGGAATGCTGACAGCAGCTGTAGAGTGAAACCTGATAGGACCATTCTGCATTCCCTGCATTTGCTGAAGTGCTAGCTGCTGGTATTTAGGGACTCTTCATTTCTATTTATTTTTTTTTTCGATCTGCTTTTGTAAGTGAGATAGGCTGGACTCTGAGTAATTTTCCCCCCACAGCTTTCAGTGATAAACACCAGCTGTCAACGCTGAATGCAGTGACATGAGAAGCATACAACGATTTTCAAGACAAGGTCAAATGACAGGTAGTTAAATAATGTAGAAAGGATAATCTTCTGAACAAGCAAAAATAGCAGGTTGGTACAGTGTTTTTCACAAAATTTACAATCAGCAGATGGCAATGCAGAGGTCAAGCTCCTGGACAGAACATACCATGTACCCGAATAAATAATTTGTGTATAAACGATACTCTATGAAAACTCTTTTTTGCTGTTGAGATGCATACCTCCTCTTGTGATGTTACTGGTAACACTCTTTAAATTGTTATAAAACTTGCATTATAACCTATTACTTGAAACATTTTGCTACTAAAGTTGAATTTGTATTTTTATATACATGTATTTAAAGATCTAAAGAGCAGTGTGCACTTGTAGCCCAGAAAGCCAGCCGGATCCTGGGCTGCATCAGGAGAAGTGTGGGCAGCAGGTCGAGGGAGGGGATTCTCCCCCTCTACTCTGCTCTAGTGAGACCCCACCTGGAGTACTGCATCCAGTTCTGGAGCCCCTATTAGAAGCAGAATGTGGATATGCTGGAGCCACAAGGGTGCTCAAACGGCTGAAGCAGCTCTCCTATGAGGACAGACTGAAAGAGTTGGGGCTGTTCAGTCTGTGTAAGAGAAGGCTCCCAAGCGACCTTCTTGTGATCTTTCAGTATCTGAAAGGGGCCTAAAAAAAGGGAATTTTTTAGGCTATAAGGTAGTGACAAAACTAGGAGGAATGGAGCAAAGCTGTAGGTGGGAAGATTCAGACTGGACATGAGGAGGAGGTTCTTCAACATGAGAGTGATGAGAGCCTGGAATGGGTTGCCCAGGGAGGTGGCTGAGGCCAGGCTGAATGAGGCTGTGGCCAGCCTGCTCTAGGGTAGGGTGTCCCTGCCCATGGCAGGGGGATTGGAACTCTATGATCCTTGGTGTTCCTTCCAACCCTGACTGATTCTGTGATCTAATAATTTTGAAAGCCTGATGTCTGAGATTTCTGTGGTGCTGTGTATCCTTTAGACTGTCTTAGGATGGAAACAAGACAGAAATCATAGTCATCAGAATTTAAGCTAAACCTACCTAGTTCTGAGTGTTTTTTTTTTCTCAGTTGTTTAGTGCCATTCATTACATAATGTTTTTTCACTTATGTCTGGCTTCCTGTGTTTTGTACTGTCTTATGTCCAAAAGCCTAACTGACATAGAATTAGCTGTGTGTTTATACTAGTTCCAGAGCTTCGTTTCAATTCTCCCTTATGCAAGAGATTCTTAAAATTTCTTTAAATTAAGCACACTGAAATACATTTCTTATGCAAAAGATTAATTTGGCTCTGTAAATCTCTTCTTACTACCCTTTTAGGACAAAACCAAAGTTTTTTCTAAAGCAGATCTCTTATGTACTTTAAAAAAAAGGCAGAAAAGCAACAATCTGTAATCAGTATGCAACCACAGAACTCACAGTAAGCTGTCACAGACATAATAATAGAGGAAGATTTTTTAATGGAAATGTCAAATACAATTGTATTAATAGGAAGTCAGCTCCCTGTGATGATTAAATGCTATTTCATTGTCAGACTAGAGCTTGAAAAGATGCCTTCATTTTTATGTCTTTTATTTTAATAAAGGAAATTAAAATATTCATCAAAATCTCTGCTAAAATCATTTTAAAGTTGTTAAGGTACCAGGCAATGTAGGAAAATGCATGGATAAGGCTGCCACAATGTGCAGAGATTAAAAGCAATGAAAAACCCCCAGGAACTGCTTGCGTTACATGAATTGTCGGTTGATGATAAGCTGATAGCAAAGTGAAATATTTCTTCCCAGTGAGCTAAAAGTGTGATATTGACTTTTGAAGGTGTAAAGATAACTTGATTAAACAGAATTTATTCCGAATTTGTTTTATAGCTTCAAAGAGATAATATCTCCTTGAGTTAATGGAATACTAGTAAACAGAACCTCATACATTACATTGATTTTAACACCCAGGATGTTCTACATAAGAAGCAGTTATGAATTAGTGCAACTAGACCGATTTTAAAGATCACAAAATCTTTTTGGAATCATAGAATCAATCAGGTTGGAAGAGACCTCCAAGATCATCCAGTCCAACCTAGCACCCAGCCCTATCCAGTCATCTAAGCCATGGCACTAAGTGCCTCAGCCAGGCTTTTCTTGAACACCTTCAGGGATGGTGACTCCACCACTGTTGCAGATAAGGTCTGGCAATATGAAGATGGCGCGATGTTACGGAAAGATAGGGCCCCTCTCTGTGTTCTGTATGACTTCTCTATGGTTTCTCTATGATTCCTTTGTTATACTTAGCTTCCTGTCTGTGATGCAAGCAGAAGGAAGTGATGTTGCTACCTATTCTATATAATCCCATGCTACACGTTAATAAACGCTATTTTGCTGTCCACTACATTGGTGTTTGCATGCTGATGACCACGTGCTGCCATTACTGAACCAGGGCATTGTGGCGAGGAGGCCACACACCACCTCCCTGGGCAGCCCATTCCAATGCCAATCACTCTCTCTGGCAACAACTTCCTCCTAACATCCAGCTTATACTTCCTCCGGCACAACTTGAGACTGTGTCCCCTTGTTCTGTTGCTGGTTGTCTGGCAGAAGAGCCTAACCCCACCTGGCTACAACCTCGCTTCAGGTAGTTGTAGACAGCAACGAGGTTCCCCCTGAGCCTCCTTTTCTCCAGACTGAACAACCGCAGCATACCATAGTTTTCTAACATTTTCTGATTGTAGTTTTTACCCATACATCCTACACTTTCTATTTTTGTTGGCTTGTCTTCTAATCCAGTGTAATCTAGTGTAAAAGTACTATGTGCATGTTTTATAATCAAAGCAGTCCAGAGGTGCCAGTACTTCTCTGTTGACTGAAAATGGAGCTTATAATGATCAGTTTGGGATGACTACTGTCAGTTATAGTATAATTAGCAAAGATTAATCCAGACTTGTGGTGCTACTCAATTTGTAGCAATGTGTTTCCTTTGAAACTTGACTCTCATATAGAAATGAAGTTTTGAAAGGAGTGATTCATATTGGTATAAACATCTATATATGAGGTCCTTAGTGAAGATATCATTAGAATATTTTACAGATCTGTTTTTAAGGGTAGTTTAATTACAGAGAAAATTTATCTCTTGCCATTTATTAAAATGTTCATATTTGAGTTTCACTGAGGTTCTGTTGGGGTACATATTATCAGGATGTGTGTTTTTCTTTCAAAAACCTACACATGTCAGTTGGACATAATGGCTCAGTACTATGCTGTAGATCAAAGAGGTAGCCTTCTACTATCGTTAAAGCATTCTGAGGTTTTACATCTTGCAAAAGAAAAAGATGAGAGCAACAAAACTGTTTTACTACTTTCTGATGATTTTAATAGCTATGTGCCTTTCTGAGTGTTTGAAGAACATAAAAAAGTAAATTCTAACCTGCTATACAGAAGAGGAATCTACAAAGAGCTAAGTAGTGTCTTGCATTATCTGTTCAGAAGTAAAAGATGATGAACAGCTGTGAAATCAGACTGATTAATAAGGCAAAGTAAAATAGTAATTTCCTGTGAAAAATGGCACATAAATTATGAGTAGGTCAGCAAAAGTAATTTCTAGATGTACATATATATATATATATATTGCAAAATGAATTAAAAAAGGAAAGTATTTAAATATTTTTTGGTTTCTTCTTATTAGCTGTGATGATTTGGGTGTTACCCACCCCCCCACACACATAGGTAAATCACCCAGACTAGACTCAGCCACACAGGAAAATTGAATGAAGCTTTGTATTCACAGCTTAGCACAATATACAAGCAGATATTTACAATATATACAGCTAGCGACAGAAATATACAAGTTAAAAAGTAATACAGAAACACAACAGCCCTCTCAGAAACCTGAGTCCCCAGGAGGGGCTCCCAACCACCTTTCCACCTTCTTCCCACCCCTCTACCTTACCCCAGACTTTGCCTTGCGTTCCGTTCAAGGTGAGTTTGGATAGTTGGCCAGGGGGGTTAGGAAGCAGAAGGATTTGTCACACAGATGGCAGGTTAGAGAGAGAGAGAAGTGCAGCCCCAATGACAGAGAGCAAAAACTGTTATCTATGTTTGTGTTCTTGTTCCTGTACATCTCAGCAAGCCTATGAGTGAAGTAGACATCAGCATTGTTTCCTTTTCACAGCCTATAGTCTAATTCTTCTCACCAAAATATCCCAGCTAGGCTCAAACTAGCACATTAGCACATATTCAATTGAAAGTGAATATAGATTGACTTGAAAACAATTGAAAACTAGCCACAACAACAAGAACATAAAAGGGACATACTACATAATCAGAGAGTTTGGAAACAAAATCACACTATTCTGTAATCCTGTGATGCATCAAAGGTGAATGAACCCAGTGATGTCATACTGAAGTTTCAGAGCAATATTTAGTTCAAACTAGGAAACAGTAAATGATATTCTGGAGATGGGCAGCAAAAGCTATCCTTCCTGAGAGAAGTGTCATTTTCTTTTACCATTTTCAGAATATGGCTCATGTCTACTCAGTTGATGCTGATTTAGGGGGTAGAGTTTTTCAGGAACAGCAAGCACTCTGTCTTGCTGTCAGCTGTCAGGAAGGTTTGCACTGTGTGATAAAATGGATGTGGTCAAGGCCGAACAGAAATGCACTGGTTAGGATCACACTTTTTATCTTTTCTGTAGAAGTATAAACTGTGCAATCAAGCTACAGCTTCTATCGTCATTTTCCTGTACAGCAAAATCCTGAAGAAAATATGGCTAGTATTTTCTTTTCTCTTTCACTCTGGGACTAAAATCTGGGATATGGGAGATAGAAGTGGAGGAGATGTACATAATTTATGCTGGATGTGATTCTGTGTTTCAAGGTAGTCTATAAGAGGGCATGACAGGTTGCAAGGAGGAAATATCAACTAATTTCCTACACAAAGCTCTGTTTATCTACCTTTACCACCAATTAGTGGTTAAACATACTAAAATTATAACAGATGCATGAGCTCACCTCTGACTGAATGCATTCTGTTCAGCAAACTGTCTTCACATCCCTTACAGTCATATTTTTTTCTGTGCTTAAGTGTTTTTAATTGTGCATGGAGAACGTTTATGTACAAAAATATCCTTGTAAAATGGAGAGTGCTCTCTTCTATTTTTATTCCTTTAAAACATGCTAAATATAAATATGCAAAAAAACCCAGAAGTAACATGGCACAAGGAGAAGAGAAAGGAAGTAAAAAATAGTTCAGTAGCAAAGAAGATATTCAGTCAGCAAACTGGAAGTTATACTTCTTGTCATACATAATTCTGAATCTTTGGAGAATACTCAGATACCATCATGATGGCCATTAGTGTAAGAATATTAATATAATTACTGTTAAAATACATCAGTGTAGGCAGTACTTTATTTCACTTAAGGAACTATGGGATAAATTGTTAGCTATTTCTGGGGTAATAAATAGATAAAGAGAAAAGAGGAGAGAACTATTTCTGTCAGTCAGAATTGTAGTTGTTCTAGAAAACCAGGCAAAGATGCATGTTTTATTCTCATTGCCATTTGTAAATATGTAATTACTCTGTCTTTATATTGCTGTTGTTGTTGATATCCAAGTAATTAAATATTAGCATCTTGAGACAATCCGAACACCCAAAGTTGTAGCCAGGTGGGGGTTGGTCTCTTCACCCAGGCAACCAGCAACAGAACAAGGGGACACAGTCTCAAATTGTGCTGGGGGAGGTCTAGGCTGGCTGTTAGCAGGAAGTTGTTCACAGAGAGAGTGATTGGCATTGAAGTGGGCTGCCCAGGGAGGTTGTGGAGTCACCATCTCTGGAGGTGTTCAAGAAAAAGCCTGGCTGAGGCACTTAGTGCCATGGTCTAGTTAGGGCTGGGTGCTAGGTTGGACTGGATGATCTTGGAGGTCTCTTCCAACCTGGTTGATTCTATGATTCTGTGATTCACACTGGTTCAACAGAAGATCTTGGGGCACGTATCTAGGATGCAATACAGGGTAAATGTGTAATGAAAGCATATAATGATATGCTGTGGATCCAAACCCAAGTATTGCCATCATATATGTAAATCATAGCTTTCTTCCTGTGATTCTTGATATGTTCATATGGACTATATGCAATCAGTGAACATCATATATATTACATGGTGGCTTGAAAGAATACATTAGTATGAAATTGATATGCTGTGGATCCAAACCCAAGTATTGCCATCATATATGTAAATCATAGCTTTCTTCCTGTGATTCTTGATATGTTCATATGGACTATATGCAATCAGTGAACATCATATATATTACATGGTGGCTTGAAAGAATACATTAGTATGAAATTGTGGCACTGCACCTGGTTCATTTACACTTCACAAAGCAGCACTTACAAGAAACACTGTAAGCTTTATCTAGGGCACTGTCAGGAAGTGATGAATGAGGTCACTGGTGGTGTAACCCCAGTTCTTTTCTCATGGGTCTGATTGGCTCTTTTTCACTGGTTTCCAAATATGCAAGGTTTTCTACCAAATATCTATGGACTAATAGCTTTTACAGGGCTTCTGAAAGGTTTTCTTGTCAGTTGGGATGAAACAGTGTATGCAAGGGCATGCTGTCTTCGGCGAGCTGTGCAGTACTATATGTCATTAATAGAAATGGAAAGAGTTGTTTGTTGTTGTATGTACACATTCGCTTACTCATCAACTTTAACAACTCAGTTTTGCATTAGAGTAGATCAGAAATTTGACATTTGAGTAATTTTAAAGCATTCTGCTATACTGCCTCTCCTGACTTTTTAAAATACCAACTTTATGCTGGAATCAATGAAGATATGGTAAAGGTCACAGAGTAAGCGATAGAGCATATTTCCTGCTACATTGCACTTAGCACATTTCTCTCAGCTGTGAAAAGTAGCAATTAACTGTCCTATTTCCTATTTGATTTGTGAGTTCCTGCTTGATACCAAGAAGCTGTATTTGTGCAATGGTATAAATATTAAATTAACCTTACCTTCTATTTTGCATATAGTTTGATCCAAGTTTAAAAGAATTAACAGCTGAGATTTTAGGACCTTAGGATCTTAAGTATAGTGGTCCTTTGTTGTGCTGATTTCAGATCAGTGCGGGGGATGTTTATCTCCAGAGGAGGCAAGAAGACAAAAAGGGCTGTGTTCTCTGAATTGTGCTGTGCTAACGTATTTCATGTTCATACAATTTGCTTTCACATGATGTCTTTAAAAAGTGACAGTAGTGTATATAAACATATAGAATCATCAGTCTGAGTTGGAAGGGACCACAAGGATCATCTCGCTCCAAACCCCTGCCATGGGCACGGACACCCTGCCCTAGAGCAGCCTAGCCACAGCCTCATCCAGCCTGGCCTTGAAGGCATGGGGCCTCAATCACCTCCCTGAGCAACCCATTCCAGGCTCTCACCACTCTCATACGCAACAATTTTCTCCTTACGTCCAGTTGGAATCTCCCCACCTCCAGCTTCGCTCCATTCCCCCTAGTCCTGTCATTCCTTGATAGACTAAAAAGTTCCTCCCCAGCTCTTTTTGTAGGTCCCTTTCGGATACTGGAAGGCCACAAGGAGGTCACCTGGGAGCCTCCTCTTCTCCAGGCTCAACAGCCCCAACTCTCTCAGTCTATCCTCATAGCAGAGCTGCTCCAGCCCTCTGATCTTCCTCATGGCTCTTCTCTGGACACGCTCCAGCATCTCCACATCCCTTTTGTAACAGGGGCTCCAGAACTGGATGCAGTACTCCAGGTGGGGTCTCAGCAGAGCAGAGTAGAGGGGGAGAATCACCTCCCTCAACCTGCTGGCCACACTTCTCCTGATATGTAAATACGTAATGTCTATCTGTGTTTGTGGATAGCAAACACATCTAAATTCTCCTAGATACTCAACTTTGTATTTACCAATGAATATCAATGCTCCCTCACTGTGCTCTACTGCTAGGAATGTTTTTTATCATTGCCAAAACCATAGCTTTACATGAGGAAAACAAATCAGATGATAAAAAATTCATGCATTCATTATAGTGGCCTTTTGTTTTCCCTACTGGAGAAATTTAGCACCTGTTAACAGTACTTAGACAAAAGGGAAAGAGAGAACTAAAATGTGATTTCACTGCACTATCCATTAGCAGCAGTTTTTTAAATGATCCTTAGAAATATAAAAGTATCCTTTGTTTTCCTCTGTGTCTATAGGGGAAGCATAAGAGATTTGCAGTAAAATCAATATCTCTGATTATATAGTGATAATCCAGTCTTTTAACAAGGAGCTACCCGTATCTTCTTCACTCCAAATACCAAACAAAGCCAACAATACGATTCTGTGATTCTATGATAATATAAACAAGCAACAACAACAACAAGATTAAAAAATATGGAAGTCAAAAGTGATGAGAAAATGAACACTGATTTTTAGCAGACTGGGTAATGGAAAAGGACAGAAGTTATACTGAAAGACACAGAACAATTTAGTTCCCACTTCTTTATATTGTAAAATTACTGGCTTGTAGGAAAGAATGAAAACATAAGATGAGAAAGACTGTAGAGATCGCTGACTATAGGCCTGGGCTATGTGCTGTGTTTTTGAAGCCCTTCTGGCTTTTTCTGCCCGGTAATGGCATGCACTCTATGCAGATCACAGCTGATCTTCAGCAGTTAACTAAGTCTGATGCTTTGATAGTGTCATACTCTGTAATGCAGGGGGCATAACACTGTTATTACTATCAGCAAAATTATATGTTAAATGCAAGAGATAGACTGAAGTCTTGATTTTATTGGCAGAGTAACAAAGAGGAAGCAGCATCCTTTAGTGATGCTCAAAATCACATCTTCCTACTACTAACCTCTACTAAGTTCTGGTCTGGTAATAACAACTTATTCAAAACCTTTAACATCCCTTTTTCCTCAAACCCCCTTCTGTAAGTCTTATTTTCTTCTGCATTAATGTAGTCAATTTCTTTAAAGGAAGCTTTTATGTCTTGGTAATGTCAAGACACTTATTCTTGTTTTTCTGCCCTGAAATGAAATAGGACTTTGCTTCATCATTCAGTCTCTTCAGAATTTTATCCCTGGGAAATGTGTGGCCAGCAGGTCGAGGGAGGTGATTTTCCCCTTCTACTCTGCTCTGGTGAGACCCCACCTGGAGTACTGCATCCAATTCTGGAGCCCCCATTACAAAAGGGACGTGGAGATGCTGGAGTGTGTCCAGAGAAGAGCCACAAGGATGATGAGAGGGCTGGAGCAGCTCTGCTGTGCGGACAGACTGAAAGAGTTGGGGCTGTTCAGTCTGGAGAAGAGGAGGCTCCCAGGTGACCTCCTTGTGGCCTTCCAGTATCTGAAAGGGGCTTACAAAAAGAGCTGGGGAGGGACTTTTTAGGCTCTCAGGGAGTGACAGGATTAGAGGGAACGGAGCAAAGCTGGAGGTGGGTAGGTTCAGGCTGGACATGAGGAGGAAGTTGTTGAGCATGAGAGTGGTGAGAGCCAGGAATGGGTTGCTCAGGGAGGTGCTTGAGGCCCCATGCCTGGGGGTGTTTAAGACCAGGCTGGATGAGGCTGTGGGCAGCCTGCTCTAGGCTAGGGTGTCCCTGGGCATGGCAGGGGGGTGGGAATTAGATGATCCTTGTGGTCCCTTCCAACCTGACTAATTCTGTGATACTGTGAAATGTTTGCCTCCAATTTTAGCCTCCTTTTTATTCAGTTCAAAGAATATTTATTTAGTAATGGGAAACAGATTCTATTTTTACTCTATATTGAAGAAAAAAAAAAAGGAAAAGAAAAGATTCTTATGTTCCCACTTCATGTCTTGAGTGCACATACTTTAGTGCTGCTTGCATAGGGTGTGCATATATGTGAGGCATGGTCAGACAGATAGTACAGAACTAAAAGACACTGTTCAACCCAATTAGTGCTGAAGATTAATGAATCAAATGTTCAGACTGATTTATATTGTGGGAGATCTTAATAATTTTTTAGGCCTTTTTTTTTTTTCTTTTAATTGCAGATGTAGCCTGGTCTTTTGAAGGAATCTTTATCATTTATTCCTGCTTTTGCTTTTCATTTTGAATGTGTCTCTCACTTTCTTCATGTGCTCAGCCCTTTCGTACCAATAGTCCCCTGAGGCAAAAAGAATCAACATGACCTTGAACACAGATCAGAGTAGATGTAGCAAATTTGCATAGTATCATGTGGTTTTCCTTGAAAATATATCACCTAGAAGAAAATAGGGACATACATAAGTCTAGGCAACATGAAATGAAGGATGGCTTTAGCCAGAGGTCTTTGACATATTAAACTGTTCTTTATGAGATATTACAAACTTAGGCAACTTTTTTTTTTCCCCCACTGAAACTCTAAAATTAAAAGCAATGGATTGGTATACTGAAAAAAAAATGATGCTGAGTGAGATTTATTTATGTAAGAATACACTACAGGACCTTTGTGCTGTCTGTGTGCTATTAAAAATCAAGTGACTGGAACCAGTCTATTCTTCTCCTTTGCCTTTAGCTCAGCGTGCTCACATCAGCATCTGAAATGCTTTCCACGCTTATTTTCAGGTTCTCTTTAATTAGGTGTAACTATGAGCCTATGTTTTTTTCCAACTGACCAAGAACAGCATCAGTAGACTGACAGCATGAAGTGTTCAAGTGCATACAGGCTGGGCAGTAGCAGTCCTAGTGAAGCAAGTTGGAAAAAACCCTACATGTATTTCACAGCCTATAATCTAATTCTTCTCACCAAAATATTCCAGCTAGCTTCAAACTAGGCTGGATGTTAGGAGGAAGTTGTTCACAGAGAGAGTGATTGGCTTTGGAATGGGCTGCCCAGGGAGGTGGTAGATTCACCATCCCTGGAGGCGTTCAAGCAAAGCCTGACTGAGGCACTTAGTGCCATGGTCTAGTTGACTAGCTAGGGCTGGGTGCTAGATTGGACTGGATGATCTTGGAGATCTCTTCCAACCTGCTTGGTTGTATGACTCTATGATTAACCAGACTAACTCAGATGGCTGGAAGTTAAGGAGTGAAGCTACATTTACAGCATGCACAAATATACAAGCATGTAGATACATAATATATACAGATATTTGCAATTATACAAGTTAGAAGTAATACAGAAATTCAAAATCCCTCCCAAACAGCCAGACTGCCCAGAAGGGCTCCTGAGCAACCCCCCTCCTTTCCTCTCTCACTTCCAGTCTCAGAAATAACCAGATTAATCTCTCTATAGCTCATGTGATAAATCTGCAGAGATCTAAGTTGAGATGTCAAAAGCCGACATGGAGTCGGCTCTGCTCTACCCCACCTCTCCAACTTGTCCCGTGCAGTGCAGCTCGGCACTGTGCTTTCAGTCAGCTCTAGCCGTGGCTGCTTCAGGGGTGGGGGACCCATATCATCTTCAGCCACCTCAGACCTTTCAACATGCTTCTTGCCGCTTCCTTCTACCCCCTCCACCGCCCAAGAGGGGAGCGGCTCACTTCTCCAAACCTTCCAGTTCTCCATGCCAGCTTCACTAAGAGGCACCATGTTTCCTAAGCTTAATTCTGTAGTTTCTCCAATTCAGTCAATGCAAACCAGCAACCATCTCGTTCCTCACATGGGGCACCAATTATTCTGTCATGGTGTTTAAAGATAATGACAGAAATTAAACTCTCAAATGAAATTGGAGAACAAATACAGAATTGTATTTGGACAGAGATACAGCGAGAGACATTACAAAGCAATTACTGCATTCCTGGCACCCCCCCTTGAATTTTTCCCCCATCCCCAAAAGAACTAAATCTAATACTCCCAAGTGCTCCAATCCTCCCCCCCCTCCCCCCCAATGCCTCTTCCATCCAAAGAGGCCTATACAAGCCCCTGGAGGCTTACTGCTTACATGTTCTTCCCGATACAGTGGCTCCTGCCGCACACACAGGGCAGGAGGAGGAGGAAAGGAGAACGAACTGACCTTGTTGTGAGTTTATAAAGAGATAGCAGAATTATGGGATTGAATAACAATCTTCCAGTCCCCAGAAGATTTTTAACCCTATGGTCTCAACCTGGGACATCAAGTTACTTGGGTTTCATGCAAAGGAGTTAAGGCAAGATGCCACCAGACACACACAGCCCAAAAGAGAAGAAAGGAGAAGTGGGTGGTTTATCTTTTATTTTGACTACTTATGTCCATCAGCAGAAGAAATAAGTGATATAGACATCACTATTATTTTTCTTTTTCACAGCCAGTGATCTGATTTCTCTCATTAAAATATTCTAATCAGCCTCAAAACAGCTCACCAAGAAACTGTGAAAGTTTAAATATAATCTGCTGGAATACATTGGATTGCTAAATGCTTTGTAAAATTTTTGCAGTGCTTGTTGTTTAAATGATGCAGCAAGCAAATATTATACTGGTGGAAGTAACATGTCAAGAATCTGGGGAATATTACCATACATAAACAAATCATCTCACGTTCCAACACATTGGACTATGATAGGATGCTTTGCTGGGCAGCTTCTGAAGTAAATGAACTAGACTCAGAAACGGTGGAATTTGAATTTTTTAAGTATCTGTGCTAGTTTGAGCGTAGCTGGGATATTTTAGTGAGAAGAATTAGATTATGGGCTGTGAAAAGGAAACAATGGTGATGTCTACTTCACTCATAGGCTTGCTGAGATGTATAGAAGCAAGAACATAAACACAGATAACACAGCGGCTGTGTGTCCCTGGCTGCCTGCACTTTTCTCCCTAACCTGCTGTTTGTGTAACTAATCCTTCTGCTTTCTGGCTGATTCTCCAAACTCACCTTGAACATAAGGCGAAGTCTGGGGTAAGGTAGAGGGGTGGAAGGGTGGTTGGGAGCCCCTCCTGGGGACTCAGGTTTCTGGGAGGGATGTTGTGCTTCTGTATTACCTTTTTATCTTGTGTATTTCTGTATCTAGCTGCATATATTATGAATACCTGCTTGCATATTGTGCTAAACTGTAAATATAAAGTTGCATTCTTTATCTCCAGCTTGGCTGAGTCTAGTCTGGGTGATTTCATATGGGGGGGATGGGTAACACCCAAACCATCACAGTATCCTCTGTTCTCTGGAAATGCAGATAGGGGCTGGAAAAATACATTTATGTAGATTATCACTGAAAGGCTATTTAGTTGAAACAAAAAATAGATTGATGCTGACTAGTCAGGTATGACCTATATATCTGACATATGTTTCTTTTACATGTGTAATCCTGTATTATTTTATAATCTGGTACTTTAAAATGGTTTATTCTGGTGACTGTATTGGATTAGTCTTTATTATTCCAGTGCTCATTAACACGTAAAGTCAGGTACTAACAGAAAATTGGTTAGCTCCCCAAGGACTCGATTTATGTAAGTAGCACCCAGAAAACTATGAACCTGGGTTTATGTTCACTGTTTTGAGGAGGAAAAAGTGCTTGGAAATTAAAAAGAAAGATAAAAATAAAGATAAAAAGTTTTCATTTTGTACCTTATTTGAACTCTTACAGAAAGAACTTAACACAAAGATCCCTAACAAGTGGAAGATTTCTTTACCTCATAGATACTGGAAATTACTACTCTTTAGTAGTTGAATGAACTTTTCATGTTAATTAGTCCCTGTGACAGGTTCCTTTTCTGATGAGCTGTACCCACTCTTCACATAACTATTGCTCTTTACATAATTATTTTTCTGGTTTATTTATCTGCCAGCTGTTCTTTTTATTACAGTCACAGGCTTCCAAAGAGCTGAACTTCTAAACTAAGCTGTCAAGAATGCAATATTCTTTTGTATGCTGATTTTTTTTTTCCTTCCTGTCTAATACAACTCTGCCCATAGAATAAAGATTTTCTACACTTAACTAGGGAAACCTGTGAAACAGATTGTGTGGCTGAAGAGTTGTGAGGTGGTTTTCTTTTAATTCAAACAAAAAAATTATCATTTGGACAAAAAGTATCTTCATCCTTAGGAAAAGTTTGAAATCATAGCTGCTAGGTTTCTTATTTCAGGGAATGACTGTATAATGGTCTGTGAGCTTCATCTCTGCCAGTAACAGAGGAGAGTAGGAGGAAGAGCTGGGAGAAGAGGAGGCTCAGGAGTGACCTCATTGCTGTCTACAACTACCTGAAGGGAGGCTGTAGCCAAGTGGGGTTGGTCTCTCCTGCAAGGCAACCAGCAACAGAACAAAGGGACACAGTCTCAAGTTGTGCCAAGTGAAGTCTAGGCTGGATGTTAGGAGGAAGTTCTTCCCAGAGGGAGCAATTGGCATTGGAATGGGCTGCCCAGGGAGATGGTGGAGTCACCGTCCTGGGAGGTGTTCAAGAAAAGCCTGGCTGAGGCACTTAGTGCCATGGTCTGGTTGATTAGACAGGGCTGGGTGCTAGGTTGGACTGGATGATCTTGGAGGTCTCTTGCGACCTGGTTGATTCTATTCCATGATTCTAAGAGCAATTCCAGCAGTTTTATTTGTTTAATTTCCAACAGTGAATCATGCATTCCCTCACAGTCTTTTTGGAAACATAAGTAATTCTGTACTGATGTCTTCATAAAGCTGTAACATGAAAATCAGATCAGTAATTTGTCAACTTTCAAGCCAAGTCACAGTGAGACCCTTCTTATCTGTTTTATGGCCATAGCAACATGTCTCAGAACCAGATCATGGTGAGTGATCTGTGAGAAATGGCAACTATGAGCCATCCTGTCCTGTTAAAGAGCTGGACTGGGCTTTACAGACACATCGATACTGTGAAATTAAAGAGGATCACTTATTGTCTCTGACAACAAGTGGCATGGTCTGCCTTACAGTTATACTCTCTTAGGAACAGTTTTGTGGCAAAGAATGACACCAAAAGCCACTGGGATCTAGCCAGGGTAGACCTATTTGGGGAGATCACAGCTGTGCACTAAAAACTAGACAGCACTCTTCCTGCCTGTGGGGTAATGGTGACACATGGGGCCCTTCTATATAACCAAAGACAGCCAAATTTTAGAGTCTTCATCTAAAAAGTCATCAGTTTTGTGATGATTTCTGCAACTTGAGCATCTATGAAGCACTATATTATTTTCATGTCTACTGTAGCAAGTTCATGTTGACCAGTAAATTAAAAAAAACCCAAACAAACCTGAAGTTGTTTCCTATTCCTACCCATTTCCCAGTATGTGATGGTTTGGGTGTTACCCACCCCCCCCACACTTATGAAATGACCCAGATCAGACTCAGCCGAGCTGCAAATTAGAATGAAGCTTTATATTTACAGCTTAGCACAATATACAAGCAGGTATTTATAATACATACAGCTAGAGACAGAAATATACAAGGTAAAAGGTAATACAGAAACCAGAGTCCTCAGGAGGGGCTCCCAATCACCCTTCCACCTCCCGTCCACCCCTCTACTTTACCCTAGACTTTGCCTTACGTTCAAGGTGAGTTTGGAGGATTGGCCAGGGGGGTTAGGAAGCAGAAGGATTTACACAGACAGCAGGTTAGAGGGAGAAGTGCAGGCAGCCAGAGCCAAAGAGCAAACTCTGTTATCTGTATTTATGTTCTTGTTTCTATCCATCTTAGCAAGCCTGTGAGTGAAGTAGACATCACCATTGTTTCCTTTTCACACCCTAATTCTTCTCACCAAAATATTCCAGCTAGCTTCAAACTAGCACACAGTAAAACCTTCCAGCCACCAAATCTGAACAAGTACAGTTGTTTGCTTGTTGATATTGTTGTTGTTGTTTGCATGTTTGTTTTAAGAGAGCTCAATGAAAATATACTGCATGTTTTTAGGCATGTGGAACAGTGAATATTAATTACATGATATTTCTGAATGGGATACTAGCAGCTTAAAACATAATTATGAAGTCAAATATAATTTTCAATATATAGATCAAGTTTTAATTGCTAGACTAATTACAGAAAGACAATTTGACCTTTGAAATTATGTGACTGAACAATTCATCAAATGTGGGATTTGGGTTTTATTCCTTTGCAAGCAATTGTAGGTTTCACATAGTCATGTAATAAAAGCATTTTATTTAGTCATTTAGAAGTTTAACTTCTTGGATAAAACCAATGAACCATTGCATTAATATGCTAATTGGTACTTTAAGGGGCCTGGAAATTATTAAAGTCTTAAAATATTTCTTATTGTTTTGCTTTCAGCCAATGTAGGAATTGAAGACACAGTTTAAAGAGCTGTTTGTGAAAAGATTCTAAAATGAAAAGGGTTTTTTTAAAACAATATTAGAAAAAAAAAAATTCCTCTTTGGATATTTCAGCTTCTTTTATGTTTTTGACTGAAATAAGATGTTCTTCAGCATGAGAGTGGTGAGAACCTGGAATGGGTTGCCCAGGGAAGTGGTTGAGGCCCCATGCCTGGAGATGTTTAAGGCCAGGCTGGATGAAGCTGTGGCCAGCCTGATCTAGGGTAGGGTGTCCCTACCCATGGCAGGGGAGTTGGAACTAGATGATCATAGAATCATAGAATGACCAGGTTGGAAGAGACCTCCAAGGTCATCCAGTTCAACCTAGCACCCAGCCCTATCCAGTTACCTAGACCAAGGCACTAAGTGCCTCATCCAGGCTTTTCTTGAATACCCCCAGGGACAGCGACTCCACCACCTCCCTGGGCAGCCCATTCCAATGTCAATCACTCTCTCTGACAACAGCTTCCTCCTAACATCCAGCCTATACCTGCCCGAGCACAACTGGAGACTCTGTCCCCTTGTTCTGTTGCTGGTTGCCTGGCAGAAGAGATCAACCTCTACCTGGCTACAGCCTCCCTTCAGGTAGTTGTAGACAGCAATGAGGTCACCCCTGAGCCTCCTCTTCTCCAGGCCAAACAACCCCAGCTCCCTCAACCTCTCCTCACAGGCTTAAAATAAGGTGGAATTAATCCTTGTGGTCCCTTCCAACCCTGACTGATTCTATGATTCTATGTTCCCTGTTGGGTGTAATTTCACTCTTTTGGGATGGTTTTGCTAATTAAGCCAGCTGAAATGTGAGACAGTATAATTTAGCAGCAAAGTCTCTTTCTCTGACTATGAAAGCTAATACAGAATGTCAAGGAATGACAAAATCGATTCTAATGAGAGACTTTTCCATAAGTCCATGAACGAGGATGTATGGGGACTTTGCTACAACTCATGAACGCTGTAAATCATCAACATGAAACATTATGCAGCAGGGTCTGTGATTAAATAACAGAGGTAAGTTTGAAAGTAAAGTAATTTGCAGCTACAGGTAAAGTAGCTGCCTTACGAAAGACAGGATTAAATTGAGGTTTGGATTTCTGTTAAAGAATAATCTGATTTTACTTTCTGGTATTGTATTTTCAGTAATCAGGAACTTGGTGATCTGTTCTCTAAACCAGGAAATAAAATGGCCACTGTAGGATTAATTTTTTTGAAAAGGTACACTATAAGGTCCCCTAATCTGGTTACATAAAACCATCCCTACAGAACTCTGCACTTCCTGAACCTATTTGAAGTAGTCTGCATAATAATAAAGCAGGAGCATGCTGCAGGTTATTTGGGAAAGTGGTTTGCAGGAGGAAGTGTCTTTTTTTCTCTTTGGAGAGAGAAACAGGTGTAGTGATTTTCAGACTACAAAGAGGGAAATAGAAGAGACAGATGTTGAGTACGATAAGGAGATGATGATGTATATGTGATTAATATATCACAAAGTATGTTTTGGGATAGTTCTGTATGACCTCTTTTTTCAGATTAAAAGCATGTGCTCTAAATAACAGTAGGCTTTTAATTTAATCAGCATTTGCCTTTCTACTGCCAGAACTCAAATGGAAATGTCATGGACATTTAGGTTGATGAGACCTTGCAGCTACTATATCATTCTTGTTAAGGACAGTAAATGACTACATATTTGACCTTTCCTGTTATATCCAGTTACACTCTAGAGTGAAAAATTATAGGAGCTGTAAACGTTGTCATTATTTGCTTTGCTAATACAGCTCAAATCCTATTTTGTGAGTGTCTGCTTCACTGTTATTCTTGAATACTACCATTTATTCTTCACACAGAATCATAGCCCACTGCTTTCATGAGGCTAAATTTAAACAGTTCTGAATGAGGCCATATATCAGAAGTTTTATATTACCACACCAAACTGTTCATAAACCCAGCAGAAATTCCATGCCTTGGAAATTAAGTTTTGTGCTTGCAAATTGAAACTTTGAGTTTTATTGATACACAACTTATCATAGAATCATAGAATGTCAGGGGCTGGAAGGGACCTCGAAAGATCATCTGGTACAGCCTCCCCTGTCAGAGCAGTGTCACCTAGAGCGGATCACACTGGAATGCATTCAGACAGTTCTTGAATATCTCCAGGGAGGGAGACTCCACAACCTCCCTTGGCAGCAGGAAAAAATTCTTCCTCAAGTTTACATGGAACGTCCTCTGCCTCAACTTCTACCCTTTGCCCCTAGCCTTGTCACTGGACATCACCAAGCAGAGCCTGACTCCGTCCTCCTGGCACTCACCCTAACATTTATAAAGATGAATGAGGTCACCCCTTAGTCATCTCCTCCCCGAGCTAAACAGCCCCAGCTCTCTCAGTCTCTCCTCATAAGGAAACTGTTCAACTTCTTTCATCATTTTTGTGGCTCTGCACTGGACTCTCTCAGGCAGCTCCCTGTCTTTCTTGAACTGAGGGGCCCAGAACTGGACACAATACTCCAGATGAGGCCTCACCAGGGCAGAGGAGAGGGGAAGGAGATCCTCCCTCGACCTACAAATGACACCCCTTCTAATACACCCCAGAATGGCATTGGCCTTCCTCACCAAAAGAGCACACTGCTGGCTCATGGCCATCCTTCTACCCACCAAGACTCCCAAGTCCTTCTCCCCTTCACTGTTCTCCAGCAGGTCAGTCGCCAACCTATACTGATACCTCAGATTATTCTTTCCCAGGTGCACAACTCTACACTTGCCCCTGTTGAACTTCATTTAATTTCTCCCTGCCCAGCTCTCCAGCCTGTTTAAGTCTCTCTGAATGGCAGAACAACTCTCCAGTGTGTCAGCCACTCCACCCAGCTTGGTGTCATCAGCAAACCTGCTGGCTTTGCACTGTATGCCCTCTTATAAAGACATCTAAAATGTATGTTTTCCATGGTACATCACCTGAGCTCAAAATGCCTGTAAGAGCATGATGTATATGACAGCATTTGAGAATTCCTTTTTTTCTTATTCAAGGACAAGAAAATCTGTCTTGATAAACAGGAAAAGTCCAGTCAGCCTTCTGTGAATTGTATTGGGGTTTGAGTTTTTTTTAATCAGTATCACATTCTTTTGATAAAAGAAAAGGTGCTTATGGAAATCACTTTCACCTCCTTCTTGAAAGTCTCTTCCAACCTGGTTGATTCTATGATTCTATGTTAGATAGGGCTGGGTGATAGGCTGGACTGAATGATCTGGGAGGTCTCTTCCAACCTGGTTGATTCTATGATTGGATGGGGCTGGGTGATAGGCTGGACTGAATGATCTGGGAGGTCTCTTCCAACCTGGTTGATTCTATGATTCTGTGATTGGATAGGGCTGGGTGATAGGCTGGACTAAATGATCTTGGAGGCCTCTTCCAAGCTGGTTGATTCTATGATTCTATACTTGCTTTCATTTGTAGCCCTAACTCAGTGTAATGATTTAGTTCAAGGGCTAGCCTGCTTGCTCCCCCAACACAAAAGCGAGGGGAAGAGTAACACACACAGAATTCAGGATTGAGATAAAGAGACAAAAAGAGTTTAGTACAAAATAGGGTATCATTATCACTATGTGTAATTAGCTATTAATCTAATAATACAATGCATGATTAGTTTAGCCTATTTGCAGAAGAAGCACAGTGAAATATGGGGCGGGGGGGGGAGGGGAGTGGAAAACAGCTTAAAAAAGACAACCCAAACCAGCAACTACCCAACTCCACTGCCATCTCCTTTCTGACATCTAGTTCAGGCATCTGAGGAAAATAAAACTGTTAAAAGAGAAAGGGCTACAAGGATGATTAGGGGACTAGAGGGCATGGCTTATGAGGAGAGGCTGAGGGTCTTGGGGCTTTTTAGTCTGGAGAAGGGAAGATTTAGAGGGGATTTGATAAATGTTTATNCTTTCATTTGTAGCCCTAACTCAGTGTAATGATTTAGTTCAAGGGCTAGCCTGCTTGCTCCCCCAACACAAAAGCGAGGGGAAGAGTAACACACACAGAATTCAGGATTGAGATAAAGAGACAAAAAGAGTTTAGTACAAAATAGGGTATCATTATCACCATGTGTAATTAGCTATTAATCTAATAATACAATGCATGATTAGTTTAGCCTATTTGCAGAAGAAGCACAGTGAAATATGGGGCGGGGGGGGGAGGGGAGTGGAAAACAGCTTAAAAAAGACAACCCAAACCAGCAACTACCCAACTCCACTGCCATCTCCTTTCTGACATCTAGTTCAGGCATCTGAGGAAAATAAAACTGTTAAAAGAGAAAGGGCTACAAGGATGATTAGGGGACTAGAGGGCATGGCTTATGAGGAGAGGCTGAGGGTCTTGGGGCTTTTTAGTCTGGAGAAGGGAAGATTTAGAGGGGATTTGATAAATGTTTATAAGTATCGGAGGGCTGGCCAGGAGTGGGGGGACAGGCTCTGCTCACTTACTCCCTGTGATAGGACAAGGAGAAATAGGTGTAAATTGCAGCACAAGAGGTTCTGCCTCCACACAAGGGGGAACTTCTTTACTGTAAGGGTCACAGAGCACTGGAACAGGCTTCCCAGGGAGGTTGCGGAGACTTCTCCTTCTCTGGAGACTTTCAAGGCCTGTCTGAATGTGTTTCTCTGTGGTCTGTGTCAGATAGTATTGTCCTGCTCTGGCAGGGTGGTTGGACTCAATGATCTCCTTGGGTCCCTTCCAACCCCTAACATCCTGTGAGCCTGTGATCCATGCTTGCAGAAAAGAGCCAACACCTGACAACTCATCAGCCAGAAGCCTCTCATGGTGCAAGCTGAAATTCAAGCCCCATAATACTTTGCTCCAGTTAGCACTTCCATTTTTTGAAGCCAGCATGACTGCAGCATGTTATGAATCACAACAGCAGGCTCAAATCAATCCATGGCACACAGATAAACGATTATTTCGGTCATGAGGCACTGTCATGAAATTCCAACAAGAAAAAAAAAATCAAAGGGAATTGAAAGTTTGATTGACAATTTTAAGACATTTACATAGTGAGAACATGAACAATGATCAGAAAGAAAATGAGGCAAATCACTTCTTTGTATTAAGAGTTTCCCTTTTTGTAATCTAAGAGTTCTCAGAGGTAAAACCAGAAGGGACATTTTCCCTGACATTTCTGCAAATAAAGACATTACTTTATTTGATAAAACATGCAATTTTCCATCTCAACCGACTTTTTTTTTCCCTGAAATAGTGACTCTTGCAAGTCTTTGTAATGACATGGGTGGGATTTGTTCCAAAATTAATATCATTTATTATTTTTGATAATGAGGAATCTTGCCCCAGACCACAATTTTTAATGATAGGTTCTTTGCACGGTCATGAAAAGTAAAGTAGAGAAAAACAGATAATCTAGAACACTTAACAAATAACTAGCAACAATATAGCAAACATTCATTCAACTATTAGAAAGTGGAAAGAGAAACTTGTGGTTAATATTCTGTGCATATCCCAGTGAGAAAAAGTTATCTGCATGAATAAGAGATAGGTCAGGCTTAGCATAGCAATGGCTGCCTTGTTTATATTGTATCTATATATACACAGACTACTGCTAGCAAAACCTGTAGTTAGTCCCTTTCATCTTACTGAAACCATGTCCTTTCCCCTGTGGCACCATTCTATCTGACCTTCTACCATCCATAGCTACACTTTATAGAGCTCTGCTAATGAGCCATAATAACAAAGGATTAATTTCTTCTCCCTTTTGTTGACATTCCTTCAGACATACCATGACTCACAGCTAGCTGAGTGTGCTAGTTCGAGCCTAGCTGGGATATTTTGGTGAGAAGAATTAGATTATAGGCTGTGAAAAGGAAACAATGGTGATGTCTACTGCACTCATAGGCTTGCTGAGATGTATAAGAACAAGAACACAAACATAGCTAACAGAGTTTGCTCTCTGGCTTTGGGCTGTGCTTCTCTCTCTAACTTGCCATCTGTGTGACTAATCCTTCTGCTTCCTAACTCCCCTGACCGACCCTTCAAACTCACCTTGAACAGAAGGCAAAGTCTGGGATAAGGTAGAGGGTTGGGAGCCCCTCCTGGGGACTCTGGTTTCTGGGAGGGCTGTTGTGTTTCTGTATTACCTTTTCCCTTGTATATTTCTGTATCTAGCTGTATATATTGTAAACACCTGCTTGTATATTGTGCTGAGCTGTAAATATAAGCTTCATTCAATTTCCAGATAGACTGAGTCTAGTCTGGGTGATTTTCTTAAGAGGGGGGGTGGGGCAGGTAACAGCCAAACCTTTACACTGAAGATCTTCCAGAGGAAAGTATGTTCTCTTATGAACACAGGAGAATTAAAAGTATAGGACTACAATGTGAAAGTATTAGACCATGCAAGGGCTTGATGAGCATGGTCTGTATCATCTGATATATCCCTCTGTTGCTAGGTTTTAGTGCAGTTGACTATTTTGCTGTGCTTGTTACTAAGCTTTCTTCTGCCTTACAATGGAGTCTGGAGTAGGCACGTAGCATTGGCTTAACATGTTCCACAGCTGGAAGCAATATAGTTGTGCTACTAGAGAACTGAATCTGAATTCTTAAAAATTCCATTTAATTGACAAAATTAATTAGGACCACGCTAATGAATTTAAACTGCTTTTGGGAGCTCAAGTGTATTTTTGTCCTGATGCTGAACCAAATCTGTATTATCTGTCTCCTTTAGGGAATGTTCTTGAACCTTCTGTGCCCCATTGAAAAATACATAGATGCTAAATAAGAATTTATTAACTGGGGGCTCACAACTGTATTTGTCATAGATTAGAATACCAATGCATGTTCAGATATTGCTTTAAGAGTAACATGGACTCCCTTGTTCGTTAAATAAGATATGAAATGATTTTTGCTGATTTATGCAGTTCTCTATAATAGTATCCAGATGTGTAACGTGTATGTGCACAACTGGTGGAGAATTCATATAACCAAATATAGATACCTAAAATACAGATTTCTTCATCTGAATTAATCATACTTCCACTTATAATCAGTGAAGAACAACAGAACTTCTAGACCATGATTCATTACATCCTAAAATAGATTTCTAAATTTGATTCTGAAATTACACTGCCTGGTTCTCCCTATCAAGTCAAGGACCCTACAGTGACTAGCACAGATGCAAACTATGTTTCAGATACCTTAGGTTAGAAATACCATGCTAAATGCTCAAAATAAATTGTCTCAGCACATATTACAGAGGTTTGAGTTTCTTAGGAAATACCATGATAATGAATAATCAGTGTAAACATTAAATTACACTAAGTTAAGAGCAGGTGTTTATCTCTTGGAGGGTAGGAGGGCCATGCAGAGGGACCTTGACAGGCTGGATGCATGAGCAGAGGCCAATGGGATGAGATTTAACAAGGCCAAGTGCAGGGTTCTACACTTTGGCCACAACAACCCCAAGGAGTGCTACAGGCTGGGGACAGAGTGGCTGGAGAGCAGCCAGGAAGAAAGGATCCTGTTGGTACTGGTAGGTAGTCGCTGAAGATGAGCCAGCAGTGCCCAGGTGGCCAAGAGAGCCAATGTCATCGTGACTTGTATCAGGATCAGTGTTGTCAGTAGGTCAAGGGAGGTTGTTCTGCCCCTGTACTCAGGCACACGTCGAGTCCTGTTTCCAGTTCTGGGCTCCTCAAATCAAGAGAGATGTTGAGATACTGGAACGTGTCCAGAGAAGGGTGACAAGGAAGCTGGTGAGGGGCCTGGAACACAGCCCTGTGAGGAGGGTGGGTGTTTAGCCTGGAGGAGTCTCAGTGTTGACCTCATTGCTGTCTACAACTACCTGAAGGGAGGTTGTAGCCAGGGTGGGGTTGGTCTTGTCTGCCAGGCAATCAGCAACAGAACAAGGGGACACAGTCTCAAGTTGTGCCGGGGGTGGTATAGGCTGGATGTTAGGAGGAAGTTCTTGCCAGAGAGAGTGATTGGCATTGGAATGGGCTGCCCAGGGGGGTGGTGGAGTCACCGTCCCTGGGGGTGTTCAAGCAAAGCCTGACTTAGGCACTTAGTGCCATGGTCTAGTTGATTAGATAGGGCTGGGTGCTAGTTTGGACTGGCTGATCTTGGAGGTCTCTTCCAACCTGGTTGATTCTATGATTCTCTAACTCTATGAAAAGAATATTGTTATAAAGATATTCTTAGTGTTGGAATATTTTGTTGTATATTTTTTTTATTCTTCCATGACAATTTGTGTAGCAGCATCTTTAAGACATTGAATAAAATGGAAAATCTTCACTTTTCTTACTAAAGCAAGTTGCTATACTTTGCCCCTCTCTTGCATTTTCTCTTTAAATACCTATATTCTGTATATGATTGTATTGATTCATTCAGGTTTTCCTCCATTTATCCAGCTCTGTCTTTGCATCTCAAAAGGATCATTTTGCAAGTACCATCCTGCTTGGCTTCTACCACTCACCTCTTTGTAATCCTCCCTCTGTAATACAGAGTTTTCATTTTTTATTATAGTTGACATATCACAGCATAATAATACATAAACAGGAAACATAAAACATAGAAAACACATAAATAGGAAGGTCTTTTTGCCTGTCAAGAGATGGAAATATTGAAAGAAGTAAGGCTTACCTTTTGTGTTGGAATAAAATGCCTCAGTGCTTCACAAAAAACTCCTGTGATTTTACTATGTGATGGTACTTCAGGGGTAAGAAGAAGTTTCATCTGGATATGTTGTCAGAGGGACTTTGCTGATACTGTAAGTGAAAAAGGAAGGGAAAATTACCTCAGCTTACTCATCTGATGATACTTGTAGTTAACATCAAAAAGAGAAATAAAATAACAAATACCAAATCATTCTGTAAACTGAAATGTCCTAGAAATAAGTACTTTTTTGGTGTTTAGGTCCCATTCATTTTTATAGGAAGGAGGAAGCAGTTAATTCTGTAGCATAGATATGCTGTTTCTACTCAAGTGGACAGTGCTGTGTTCCTCTCATTAACTCCTACAGAAGGTAGAGAACATCAGGGGCTGTTCAGTCTGGAGAAGAGGACACTCCCAGGTGACCGTATTGTGGCCTTCCAGTGTCTGAAGGAGGCCTACAAAAAAGCTGGGAAGGGACTTTTTAGGTTGTCAGGGACTGACAGGACTAGGGGGAATGGAGCAAACCTACATTCAGACTGGATGTGAGGAGGAAGTTGTTGAGCATGAGAGTGGTGAGAGCCTGGGATGGGTTGCCCAGGGAGGTGGTTGAGGCCCCGTCCTTGGAGGTGTTTAAGGCCAGGCTGGATGAGGCTTTGGGCAGCCTGATCTACTGTAGGATGTCCCTGCCCATGGCAAGGAGGTTGGAACTAGATGATCCTTGTGGTCCCTTCCAACCCTGACTGATTCTATGATTCTAGGTAACCTAGTTTGCAAATATTTTTGTTGTTGTGGTGACAACCTACCTGATTCCGGGTAGTAGTCATAGTAAATGATCATAGTAAATACTGACCTTTTTTAGGGAGTGAAGTAAATGGTCATAGTAAATACTGATCTTTCTTAGGGAATGAAGTAAATGGTCATAGTAAATACTGATCTTTTTTTTAGGGAATGAAGGAAAAACCCAGCAGATTATCTTCTTATACCAACCACAGGCACACCAGGCTAAAATATGAAGAGGTTTATAGAGCACTAAATTGGAACTGTCTTGGTTAAAATACAATCAAATGACAGTGCACAGGCATGCTTTATTTTAGTTTATTTCCAGAGTGGCAGGAAAAATTGGGGATATCAGTCCTCCTCTCTTTTTGATTATTCTATTATTGAAAGAATGGGGAGTGCCAGGAACATACATGTTGATTTAGTGTTGCTCTGATGAAACCATTCTGTTTGTGTGATGTGTCATTTTTCATTGCTTTCTTATCAAGGTGTTTCAGCTGCACCCAACCCAGGTCTTGTAATTGCTTTGGTTGCTTGTGGCAAAGTTATGTCAATGTCAATCGCTAAATAACTTTTGACTGCTTCATGTTGGATCTGTTACAATAGAAACACAGCGCAGGATGGACTTTTACATACTGATGGTGTGTCACTTGAGACTAAAAGATGTTCTACCAAAGAATGTGGCTGGTAGTAAATATATTAAATGTGGAGTATGAGCCATGAAACTGATACAGGGTTTAGAGGAGTGACAAAATATGTTTGTATTAAAAAGAACTATAAAGTCTAAGGTCAAATCACACATTCAAACAATATCAAGTATAAATCTAAAGGCAAAGTTTGTTATCTATCCTAGGTAAAGCTCCTGGATTTCTGCAAAATATGTGTCCCCAGCTGGGACACAGTGGACACACATTGCTCACCCATAGCAGTGACAGAGACAATGACATAGAGACATAGACATAGCAATGATGGAGGCAGAGATAACACCCATTTGAGTGCTGTCCACACCACTCCCACTTTTGCTTGGAATGTGATGGTGATGTGATGGGGAAAGGTTGTACATCAGCTGTAATTAGCAGCTACTGGAATGTGGAAGCTTGTTCCTCCTGCTGAGTAGACAGCTGCTGAAGCAAATTCAGGAAGACACAGTGATTTTTCCTGGTTCCCATTAGTTACAGGGAGCAAAAAACTGTGGATTCGTGTATCAGCCCTACATTAATCTAATATTGTATAGCAAAGTGAAAATCAAGTCAGTCTGAGCACTAGATGTTCCATGTGTCAAACATATAAATTATTCTTGGAGAGAGAGGAGGCTCGGGGTGACCTCATTGCTGTCTACAACTACCTGAAAGGAGGCTGTAGCCAGGTGGGAGTTGGTCTCTTCTGCCAGGCAACCAGCAACAGAACAAGGGGACATAGTCTCAAGTTGAGTCAGGAGAGATCTAGGCTGGATGTTAGAATAAAGCTCTTGCCAGAGAGAGTGATTTGTCATTGGAATGGGCTGCCCAGGGAGGTGGTGGAGTCACCGTCCCTAGGGGTGTTCAAAAAAAGCCTGGCTGAGGCCCTTAGTGCCATGGTCTAGTTGATTAGATAGGGCTGGGTGATAGATTGGACTGGATGATCTTGGAGAGGTCTCTTCCAACTTGGTTGATTCTATGATTCAATGTAATGTAGTGTTTCTCTCTTGAAATAACCATGTTATCTATTTCATTCACTACAACTACAGTCATATGCATACATGTGAAATATTTGAGAAACAGCCACAAGTTGTTTTGCTATGTTACAATTCTGGAAGAAAAAAAAAAGTAGACCATCAATTCTCAAATTACATTTTTTTAGCCACTCTGTATTGGAAAAACAATTGGAATGTAGTTCTAAGAACTACAAATAAATATCTGAGAGCTGGGGGTCAGAAGGTGGGGGACAGGTTCTTATCGCTTGCTCCCTGTGATAGGATAAGGAGCAATGAATGTGAGCTGCAGCACAAGAGGTTCCACCTCAATGCAAGGGGAAACTTCTTTACTGTAAGGGTCACAGAGCACTGGAACAGGCTCCCTGGAGAGGCTCTGGATGCCTTCCTCTGTGATGCATTCGTCTGTGACCTGAGCTAGATTAAATGGTCCTGCTCTGTCAGAGAGGGTTGGACTTGATGATCTTTTTGGGTCCTTTCCAGCCTCTGACATCCTGTGAAAGTGGTTATGTTTAGGAGCCAATTATCTTTGACATGACAGAAACTGGGATCTCAAGCTGTTGCAAAAACATGCAGTAGAAGCAAGTATGGGAAATCTAGGGGAAAGACTTTCAGTATCTGCTTTGCTTTGGAGATACGCTTTGGAAGTAGCTTGGGTGCTCTGGAGTTAGAATTTGGTTCAAGCCAGAAAGATAAACATATCTATTGGACAGAGGAATTGAGTGCACCCTCAGCAAGTTTGCAGATGACACCAAGCTGTGTGGCACAGCTGACTTGCTGGAGGGCAGGGATGCCATCCAGAGGGACCTGGACAGGCTGGAGAGGTGGGCCCAGGCCAACCTCATGACGTTTAACAAGGCCAAGTGTAAGGTTCTGCACCTGGGTCGGTGTAATCCCAGGCACAGATACAGGCTGGGTGGTGAATGGCTGAGAGCAGCCCTGAGAAAAAGGACCTGGGGGTCTGGGTTGATGAAAAGCTCAACATGAGCCGGCAGTGTGCACATGCAGCCCAGACAGCAACCCTGTGCTGGGCTGCATCAAGAGCAGTGTGGCCAGCAGGGCAAGGGAGGGGATTCTCCCCCTTTACTCGGCTCTCGTCAGACCCCACCTGGAGTACTGTGTGCAGTTCTGGAGCCCCCAACACAAGAAGGACATGGAACTGCTGGAGCGGGTCCAGAGGAGAGCCACGAAGATGCTCAGAGGGCTGCAGCAGCTCTGCTATGAGGACAGGCTGAGAGAGTTGGGGCTCTGCAGCCTGGAGAAGAGAAGGCTTCGAGGAGACCTTAGAGTGGCTTTCCAGTATCTGAAGGGAGCCTACAGGAAGGCTGGGGAGGGACTATTGACAAGGTCTAGTAATGTCAGGACGAGGGGGAATGGGTTTAAGCTGGAAGAGGGGAGATTTAGACTGGATGTTAGGAGGAAGTTCTTTACAGTGAGGGTGGTGAGACACTGGCACAGGTTGCCCAGGGAGGTTGTGGATGCTTCCTCCCTGGAGGTGTTTAAGGCCAGGCTGGATGAGGCCTTGAGCAACCTGCTCTAGTGGGAGGTGTCCCTGCCTATGGCAGGGGGTTGGAGCTGGATGATCCTTGAGGTCCCTTCCAACCTAAACCATTCTATGATTCTATGATTCTATTGATATGAGTACCATTGGTGTGGCCATCTAGCACCAACCAGTGACCTGTGAGCATCGCCATGCAGATTTTCTCCATGTCCTGGTTTTGGCATATCTTGGGAGTGAAGGGGAAGGCAGCCTCTCTTTGTTTGAGAGAGCCTGAAGACCATGAAAAACAAACCACTGAGTTTCAAGGCTGAATGTAACATAAAAATAATTAACAAGTATTATCATTGGATTTCTAGGTGGGTTTGCACCCTTGACTGAATAAAAGTGAGGCCCCACATGATGGAACCCAGTGAGTTTCATGACTGCTACTCATCTGTGTTTTCTTTCAGACATTTACAAAATAGTTCTTGTGTCCTTATACTTACTCTTAGCTTTGCAACTGGTTGAAGCAGTGTGACTCACAAGTGCACACAAGTAAGATCATAGTTAATATTCAAAAAGGAGTAGAAAATGGGTTCCATTACATAAACTGGACAACACATTCTGGGAGAATCATGGAATTATAGAATCAGTCAGAGTTGGAAGGGACCACAAGGATCATCTAGTTCCAACACCCCTGCCATGGGCAGGGACACCCTAGCCTAGATCAGGCTGGCCACAGCTTCATCCAGCCTGGCCTTAAACACCTCCAGAGATGGGGCCTCAACCACCTCCCTGAGAACCCATTCCAGGCTCTCACCACTCTCATGCTCAGCAACTTCCTCCTCACCTCCAGTCTGAATCTCCCCACCTCCAGCTTTGCTCCACTCCCCCTAGTCCTGTCACTCCCTGACAGGGACTAAAAAGGGGAGGGACTAAAAAGTCCCTCTTCAGATTTTTTGTAGGCCCCTTTCAGTTACTGGAAGGCCACAATACGGTCACCTGGGAGCCTCCTCTTCTCCAGACTGAACAGCCTCAACTCTTTCAGTCTGTCCTCATAGCAGAGCAGCTTCAGCCCTCTGATCATCCTCGTGGCCCTTCTCTGGACATGATCCAGCATCTCCACATCCCTCCTGTAATGGGGGCTCCAGAACTGGATGCAGTACTTCTTGGTTCTTGCATTCTCTGAGGGTGAAACCACTACAAACATTTAGTTTTGCAAAATCTGCTCTTTAACTGAAAAGTTCCTTCACACAGAAGGCACTACAAAAGTTTACCTCTTACTGCTTGCCTATCTTCTGAATGAGGCAATTATGAATGTATTGTACCTACCAGATCAGGCTCTACAATCCATGCTGTGATGGCAGGTTCAAGAGCTATCTAGTGTACTCTACGAGAGAATACTTCTTACTACACAGACTTTCAGTCAGGTAACGAGCAGTAAAGATATACTGGATAAGTTCTTCACTATATGGTACTTACGTGAAGATGTCAATGCTCTGTCAACATGACAGCATTGCCTTCTGCATCTGTACTTATCTGTCCAGTTCTGCTGCATAGAACAGGAAATAGTTACTCAGTTTCTGTTTCCTGACCTCATCAGACACATATCCTTGATTCCCCCAAATCAAGATAAGCATCTTCTAGAATCCACTAGTTCTACCATAACTCCACCCACTCATCCAAGTTTTTGTTGCTGTTCTAAATTACTATTTCATGTATATTATACCATTCCCTAAAGTAAATTTGGTAGAGTCACCGTCTCTGGAGGTGTTCAAGAAAAGACTGGATGAGGCACTTAGTGCCATGGTCTAGTTGACTGGATAGGGCTGGGTGTTAGGTTGGACTGGTTGATCTTGGAGGTCTTTTCCAACCTGGTTGATTCTATGATTCTGTGACTTCCAGACTGATTTTGTGCACTCTGTTTTCTTGTGATTGCTTTCAATACTTGTATATTGGCCTAAGATGGATTAATTGGGTGGACCTTTTAGAATCAATTTTAGAACACTTTTTTTTTTTGTGTGTGTGTGTTTTTTTTTTTTTTGGCAATTTTTAAATACTACCTTTACTTTGATGTGTAGAAATTTCTGCATGAACCAAGATACATAAGAAGCTGACAGAGACCAAGAGAAATTGGGACATTTAAATATCTTATTCTGTATCCGTTTCTAAGCTAAAAAAGCCATCAGAACAACTTAATTAAGATTATATTTGTTTCTTAGACACATTTCACTGTCATGTGTCAGTAGTTTAAACAAAGGCAGTGAAAACACTTCAACATTTCAAAAAAGTTGGAAAATATTTGGTTTTAGTTGCCTGTCTTTTACTTAATAGACACCACTCTGCTTCTCAGAGTGGGTGGTGTGTATTTCTGCATCAGATGCCCGAATTCCTCTTTCTTTTTTATGGTTACTCCACAATTCCAGTTCAGTATTATCATGCTTCTGAGAGGGAAGGGTTTAGAAAGGTATAAAATGCTGACTGATGTAGACATCAATGTAGGTTGAATAACAATAACTGAAAGAATAAAACTGTTTTAGATGTTAAATAGTAATTTTCACATATAACATGGATAAATGTCAAATATTGTTGTAAGAATATTTGTAACACCATAAGTTTTAAGAAGGGCTAGATAATTTTCAGATAATTGCATCTTACCTACAGATTCCCATAGGAGAAGGTCACGTAGTTGTTGCAAACAGCAAGGCAATGGTGTCTAAATATGTATTTATAATGCATATTTGTGGGACTGCAGTGTGAGAAGAATAATAACAAATGAATGCTGGCCTTGATTCCCACAGCTGCTGGCTACCTTATCTGAGAAAGGATAGATAAGTGGACATCTCCTTAATGAGAAAACCAAGGCGTGGTGTTTGTAAAGGACTGGGTTGTTCGAGTGATTTGCCATTGGATTGGGCTGCCCAGGGAGGTGGTGGAGTCACCATCTCTGGAGGTGTTCAAGAAAAGCCTGGATGAGGCACTTAGTGCCATGGTCTAGTTGACTGGATAGGGATGGGTGCTAGGTTGGACTGGATGATCTTGGAGGTCTCTTCCAACCTGGTTGATTCTACTCTATTCTATTCTATTGGAATCATGCTAATGTGTAGGTGTATGCTCTGTGCTCAAGACTATATAATGAGAGCCAAAACAATCAATAAAGGTCTCTGGTATAATTCACATTGAATGGCCTGGAGTCATAGAATCATAGACTGGACAGTCTGTCCTTCCTGAAAACTACATAGTCATCCATTACCACATTCGGGTCGTGTGAGCTGTTCCACCATGTCTCTGCAGTTGTGATGAGATCATAGTCTCGTGACTGCACTCAGATCTCTGGTTCATCTTGCTTATTTCCCATGCTCTTGCCTTGGTATAGAGACACTTCAGAGACTTAGCAGAGGATGGTTTGTTGCCATTGTGGGTATAACACAATCCACTGTCCCCTACTGCCTCTGGGATAGCAGTGGAACTGGTTCCCTGCCTTACAATTATCTCAGATTTATTCTTCAGTGGACCTGTTTAGTTTTTTTCCCTGTACCCTCTTCAAAATTAATTTAAATATCTATCAGTCTGCCTAGCTATTTTTTGTCCCAGGATTCGTTTTCCTCTTAGAGATAAGCATTTCCTATGTAGGCCAAATACAATCATACATATATGCATGTGTGTGTGTGTGTGTATATATTCACACACACATATTCATATATATAGAGAGAGACAGAAAGGCAAAGTTTGGTTTGAAAATCAAAAAATGCAACCTTGTTGCAGGAGGGAGGAAGTGAACGGGTCTTTTTCTTTCAGTGGGACTGTAAAAGTCATAGTAATGCAAATATGCATTATCTTCTTAAAGAAGTTGTGCATATTTGCCCTGTCACCTGTGCTTTTGCTTTTAATAGTTCTCATTTGCTTATCAAAGGTAACAGTGGAAGTTACATAAGATTCAGTCACTTAATCTATGATTTATCTATGTAAGCAGGGCCAGACACCTAGAGAGAAAATAGTCTCTATGGAATTGAGAACATTGGACTCATCAGGGTGGATTTTGTGGCAAATCTTCAAAAATCTTGTGAAAATATACACTTCTTTTTAACTAGATAAATCTACCTTTAGAGCTTCAGTGAATCTTGTCAAAGTTCTACTATTGATCCTTAAAACCTGGAGGTGTTCAAGAAAAGGCTGGATGAGGCACTTAGTGCCAAGGTCTAGTTTGGACGGGGCTCAGTGATACGTTGGACTGGATTTGCCATTGGAATTGGCTGCCCAGGGAGGTGGTGGAGTTGCCATCCCTGGAGGCGTTGAAGAAAAGCCTGGGTGAGGCACTTAGTGCCATGGTCTAGCTAGGGCTGGGTGCTAGGTTGGACTGGATGATCTTGGAGGTCTCTTCCAACCTGTTTGATTCTGTGATTTTATGATTCTATGGATGATCTTGGAGGTCTCTTCCAACCTGGTTGATTCTACGATTCTATCATTTTGTGGATGATCTTAGAGGTCTCTTCCAACCTGTTTGATTCTATGATGAAACAGCGCTAAGCAATAGCCCTATATATATATATATATCTCACTTCTGAATAACACAAAACTGTTTTAGCACTCATTACAGACAATTAAAAATCATTTTACAGGAAAAACAAAGTTAAATTCAGAAGAAAACAATGAGGGGAAGGCTGCATAGATGTTGCATAAAACCTGCTTAGCTCTGATTGCTGTGGCAATGTTATATTTAGGTGTTACTCTTGCTTTTTATCGTTATGATACTTCATATGTAATGATGCCTAGCTTAGTGCCCTGACTAAAATAACTTATTTATTGCCCTTCTTTAAATTTGGCTAGGCAAAGCATGAGCTCACAAAATAAGCATTTTCTGGGCTAACTATTACACATGATATTATTATTCCTATTGTATATATGTGTGGGTCTTTTCTACATCAAAAAATATTTCTTCCATAGTATATTATATAATGGATCTTGTGTGTGATGTTTTGGTTTTAGTATTTTATTGGTGTGGGTGTTTTGGGTTTTTTTGTTTGGTTGGTTTTTTTTTCTGGAATGGATTAACAAATCTTAATTAAGCTCAAATTAAATAGCTGAAATGCTAATGGAGAGTGAAGTTATGAAAGAGCTAAACACTGTGGTATGGAATGCTATCAGTAGAGTCTGGAGGAAAACCAAAAAACAATAAAATGAAACATTTTCTTGTGTCTTGTTTGAAGCCTTTAATGGCTTCAATAAATGGCTTTAATTAATGGCTTTAATAAAATTAAATTGGTGGATGAGGAGAAACTTCACAGCGTAATCCATTTTCACTTTGGAAGACACACCAATGAAGACCTGCACAAGTAGTAGTAGGGTACAAAGAACAGAAATAAGCTCAGTGTCTGACTAGTAATTTAGAAGAAGAATTTCCATATTTGAAGGTGACAGGAAATGATCCAGGTTATTCAAGTAAAACAAAATAAATGGGCAGAACCTCAAAGTAGGCTATAGACAGATCATGGTTTCAGCTAAGTTCACTGTTGAGAAATGCTAGGAAATCTAAAGAATATGTGAGGTCTCTTGGTCCCTGAGTAAGTCTCCTATATGAAAGACGCTTTCAAACTCACGATGTGATCCCAGGGAAGCATCTGAAATATTTCAGGCAGAGGGAAGAAATGTTGCTAAGACACTATTGTTAGCTGCAAACGAGGAGAGGGAGGAAGGCTCCATGCTGAATGCAGGAAGGCAGGTGCAGAAAGGGCAGGGTGCAGAAAGGTGCAGTCTCTAAATATAATCCCCCTTTATATACTTCAGTTTGAAATCAGACTGGCCAACAGGCACTAGCACCACTGTTCTGGCTAATGAATTCAAAGCTTCACGCCTCCTTCAACCACGAAGGCATGGTGAGGGCAGCACAAAACACCTGACACGTGGTCCTAAGTCCCCTAGCCCTCAAGGCTTTGCTGGGCCAAACCCTTGTTGTTTGCTTATCTGACTCATACCCAGACTTCAGTGCAACAGGAGGAGAGCCAAGGTTAAACCTGCCTGGCAGGATTTATGCCCTACCAGGACAGGAGGCTCCAAGGTGACTTTCTTGTGTCCTTCCAGTATCTGAAGGAGGCCTATGAAAAAGCTGAGGAGGGGCTTTTTAGGCTCTCAGGGAGTGACAGGACTAGGAGGAATGGAGTAAAGCTGGAGGTGGGTAAGTTCAGACTGGATGTGAGGAGGAAGTTGTTGAGCATGAGAGTGGTGAGAGCCTGGAATGGTGGTTGAGGCCCCATGGCTGGAGGTGTTTAAGGCCAGGCTGGTGTGAGGCTTTGGGCAACCTGATCTAGGGTCGGGTGTCCCTGAACATGGCAGGGGTTTGGAACTAGATGATCCTTGTAGTCCCTTCCAATCCTGACTGATTATATGATTATTGCTGTTGATTGCATTCATCTTCATAACTGTTCATAACATAACATATGTTTATTTTTTGAACATAACATATGTTTATTTTTTGAAATGCCTATGCCTAGGAAACCCTACTTAGTTTTAATGATTCCTTTAAATATTCTGAGTTGGTTTACATCTAGCAATGTCCTTAATTTTAAAATATATTAGTCCTTACTGTATTTTTGAGGTTTTAAGCAGGGAGAGACTAGGTGAGGCACTCAGTGCCATGGTCTAGTTGACTGAATAGGGCTGGGTGCTAGGTTGGATTGGATGATCTTGGAGGTCTCTTCCAACCTGGTTGATTCTATGATTCTATGACATGTTTGTAAATGAACACTACCAGCTTTGCACCTCATCAACAACTGAAAGCAAAAAGAAAAACCTATTTTTTTCAAAAAAAAGTTTATTTTAGGCAAATATTAATTTGCTAGCTCCATTTACTGCATGCAGAGTAGAACACAATTACAATTCCTCTTAGATTCCTTACATTATTTCTCTTTTTGCTGTAGGTACTGGTGTTTTCCTGGATTATTTTATTCAAATAGGGCAAGTTTAGTATAAAAAACAAAAAAATCCTTGCTATTATGAAAATTTATATTCAAAAATGTTAATCTTATGCTGTTAATATTCTAATAGCTGAGACCAAGGTATTTTTGTCTGTGAAAATGTATTCAAAACCATGCAGCAGTTTTGTGCTAGGCTTAAGGTAAAAGAGTTTCTGAACATTCTGTAATGAGAATGTAATCCAGCAAAATTATTCATTCTTAGGCAGAGGTTCTTTAATACAGTTTTGTAACCTCCAGAATATGGTGAGTGTACTTGAAAGGATAGAAATGATCATTTCCCAGAGACACAAATGTTTCTTTCACTGGGTTTGGAAAAACTTTGAGTAATTGAGGATTAATGGAATAGATCAGAAAGTCATAAGCTTTTCCTTTCATACACAGCTTAATTTGCAGGATATGTTTATTAACTACCTGGAATAACTCTGTGAGAAGGACACAGTGTAAGTAATTATGAGTTGATATTAGCAGATGACTATTTAACATACAAAGTTGAAAAGTGGTATATATAAATAAATCAAGCATATGCAAAGGCACTGAAAATAAAGCTGACTAAAGTTCAGATAGAAGTAATTTAAGTAAAAATATTCTGGTTTAGGGAAACAGATACACCTTTGCTTTACACTCAGATACACAGTGAAGCTCATTCCCAAAGAGGTCATATAGGCCATCATGTGTCTAAACCAGGGACAAAGCTGGTGAGAGGCCTGGAACATAGTCCTGTGAGGAGCAGCTGAGGGATCTCAGGGTCTTTAGCCTGGAGAAAAGGAGGCTCAGGGATGACCGCATTGCTGGCTACAGCTACCTGAAGGGAGGCTGAAGCCAGGTGGGGGTTGGTTTCTCCTGCCAGGCAATCAGCAACAGAACAAGGGGACACAGTCTCAAGTTGTGCCTGGGAGAGGTCTAGGCTGGATGTTAGGAGGAAGTTCTTCCCAGAGAGAGTGATTGGCATTGGAATGGGCTGCCCAGGCAGGTGGTGGAGTCACCGTCCCTGGAGGTGCTCAAGAGAAGCCTGGCTGAGGCCCTTATTGCCATGGTCTAGTTGATTGGCCAGGGTTGGGTGCTGGGTTGGACTGGATGATCTTGAAGTTCTCTTCCAACTTGGTTGATTCTATGATGATCATTACTGTGTGAAACAGAAAAAAAATCCAAAGAAACCAAACCCACATTTTAAAGAAAAAGCATGTTGCAATTCTCGTATCTGTTTCCATTTCTTTTAGTCTGTAGAGCAAGAAAAATGCTGACAGCAGACACACATCTAGCATTTTTGAACAATATAATCTGAGGGTATGTATGTATGTATGAAAAATAAAATCTGATACAAACAATAGTCTGCATTTCAAATCATCACAAATGCTTGTGATGGTACACTTGCTGCACCCATCTTTATTGTGTATGCCATGCATCAGCCTCCCACAGAACAGGTGAATTGATTTGGAGAGTGATGGATGTTGTGAGTTGATTTATTGGCTTTGCAGATGTTTTCCTAAATATCTCTGCATTTTTATCTCACTGTTTGTCTTTATGCATTCCACATCTAATTCTTTCTTAGTAAAGTCCTAATTTCTTCGTGATTCTCTTTTTCACTGAACTGTTAGATTGTCACCTAGCCACTGGCTGCATTTATACTGCTTAATGAAGCATGGCTACAGGGTGGATATGAGAGTATTATAGAATCATAGAATGAGTCAGGGTTGGAAGGGACCACAAGGATCATGTAGTTCCAACACCCCTGCCATGGACAGGGTCCAGAGAAAGGCAACAATGCTGGTGAAAGGCCTGGAACACAAACCCTATGAGAGGCTGAGGGAGCTGGGGTTGTTTAGCCTCAAAAAGAGAATGCTCAGGGGTGATCTCATTGCTGTCTACAACTACCTGAAAGGAGGCTGTAGCCAGGTGGGGATTGGTGTCTTCTGCCAGACAACCAGCAATATAACAAAAGGACACAGTCTCAAGTTGTGCCAGGGGAAGTATAGGCTGGATGTTAGGAGGAAGTTCTTGCCAGAGAGAGTGATTTGCATTGGAATGGGCTGCCCAGGGAGGTGGTGGAGTCACCATCCCTGGAGGTGTTGAAGAAAAGCCTGTCTGAGGCACTTAGTGCCATGGTCTAGTTGACTGGATAGGGCTGGGTGCTAGGTTGGACTGGATGATCTTGGAGGTCTCTTCCAACCTGGCTGTTTCTATGATTCTATGACACCCTACCCTAGATCAGGCTGGCCACAGGCTCATCCAGCCTGGCCTTAAACACCTCTAAGAATGGGGTCTCAACCACCTCCCTGGGCAACCCATTCCAGGGTGTCAGTGGCTAGTTGAATTTCCTCCTTTGGGAGAGCTGTGCTGGTTCAGGAGGGTTCTTCAGAAAGTACATCATATGTCGAGAGTCTGCTGGTAACTGCTGCATTTCTGTTATTGTGCAGCAGAAGAGAGTTTGCCCTTGCTTGAGAAAAGGAAATTCATAAAACAGATTTTGAATTGCTGTGTCCCAAGTGTTGAATCTTATCTTATTGGAACAAATGTACAGATAAATCCCTTCAGTGCGGTCTCAGATTCAACAAACAGCTTAGTTAGTAAGGCTAAACAGTGCTCCTGAGAGATATGCTAATGTCCACATTATTTTTAACAAATGTAGTTTGAATGGGTTTGCACTCTGGGGAAGGGACATTGGGTTGGAATGACTCACACAGGATGATTAATGATTGGAAAATAAAAGCACCTTTTGAGAATTTATTATTTAAAAAAGGTGGACTGTGTCTCTGCCCATAGCAGGAGGGTTGGAACTAGATGATCTTAAAGGTCCTTTCCAACAAAAAACATTCTAAATTCTGTGACAATGCAGTTTTGGAAGTATTCAGTAGTCGTAGAATTTCACTGCTGTGGTTGTCAGTGTGAAATTTACAGCAAGCATTTTTTTCCAAAGCACTTGAATACTTTATGAATATAAGTCAATTAAAATACATATTGAAGCAGCTTCTCTAGAAATGATGTTTAAAACACTTAATCAACATAAAGAAAGAAAAAATAAGAATCCCAGTAAGAATTTATACTTTGCTTAGCAGAAGTTTCCTTATAAACTCATCAAAGTAATTTCTTTCATCTCCCAGTGGAATAAGAAGATTAGATACCTCTTTGCCTTTTATTTACAAATAATCATTATCTCAGGCTGTGCTGGTTTGAAGCTAGCTAGACTGTTTTGAGAAGAACTAGATTACAGGCTGTGGAAGGAAAACAATGCTGATGTCTACCTTACTCATAGACTTGCTGAGAGATATAAGAACAAGTATTCAAATATAGATAGGGCACTTCTGACAAAATAGAATTGAATAGAATAGAATCAACCAGGTTGGAAGTGACCTCCAAGATCATCCAGTCCAACCTAGCACCCAGCCCTATCCAGTCAACTAGACCCTAGCACTAAGTGCCTATGATGGGGGGCTACAAGCTGCACTTCTCTCTAGCCTCTCTGCCATTTCTCTGATTAATCCACTTTGCTTCCTAACCCCCTGGCCGAACCTCCATTCTTCCTTGGGATGGGGTAAGGTTGATGTGGAGGGGAGAGAAGATGGAAGGGCAATTGGGAGCCCCTCCTGGGGACTCAGGTTTCTGGGAGGGCTGTTGTGTTTCTGTATTACCTTTTACCTTCTATATAACTGTATATACTGTAAATATCTGCTTGTATATTGTGCTAGCTGTAAATATAAGCTTCATTCAATTTCCAGAGCTGTCTGGGTGATTTCCAAAGTGTGTGGAGGGGTGGGTAACACCCAAACCATCGCATAGGGGAGAGCTTTTAGTCTTTCTTTGTGCAACATGGGTGTAAAAATGTGTATTTATTCATATGTGTGTAGGAATAGGGATTGTCTTTGTCACTGTGAATAGACAGAAAACACTTTAGACAGAAAATGCATTAGAGAGAACAAGCACTGTTATATAATTTGTGTATAAAGGGGAAAAAAATCTGAGTCCTTCCCTTAAATTTGGAGAGAAAACAAGAAAAGCCAGATTTTTTTGGTAAAATGCTGTCATCATGCAAGAGAATGCCAATTTCTTGCACCCAGATGAAAAATCTTGAATGCCTTCGTAATGAACTCAACTGCTTTGATTAAGATTTTTCACAAGCAAATTACTGAACATTATTCTGTATCAATGTATATAAATTTCCTGTTATTGACTACTAGAAGATACAGGAATCCTCAATAATTACATACTCCATAATTAGCAGGACACTGAAGAACTTGGGGAAGATAGCAACAAAACCAGTTTTATTGCTAAAATCTGGATGATTTCCTTTCCTTGTCCTGTACACTCTAATTTCAGGAATCCAAAAAGTTCATCACTCTTCTATTAATTAATGGCATTTTGCTCTAGTGGGAGGTGTCCCTGCCTATGGCAGGGGGTTGGAGCTGGATGATCTTTGAGGTCCCTTCCAACCTAAACCATTCTATGATTCTTTTTTAAAGAGAATATATATATAAACCTGATGTACCAAAGTAAAAAAGGATGAAAACGAAACCAACTGCATACATGTTTGTTGTGTCCTGGTTGTGTTTGCAAACACTTAAATTTGTCTAACTTACTATTGTTAATAACTGTCAGTTATTTTCTCTAGAGGGGTATGCAATAATCCCTAGATCCTCTGGCATTTCATTTCTGATCCTGCCTAAGACTTGAAGAAGCCTTCTTAGGTGCCCAGATTATCCTTGTGCTTGTCTCTGACAGTTCTGGAGGAATCAAAGTTTGACTGTAGACTTGGTCTAAGAGTTTGAGTAAGAGTGATTTAATTACAGTTGACCAGAATATTTGGTATTCTGAGGTCAGGAACTGAGGTTTTAGAATAGAATAGAATAGAATAGAATAGAATAGAACAGAATAGAATCAACCTGGTTGGAAGAGACCTCCAAGATCATCCAGTCCAACCTAGCACCCAGCCCTATCCAGTCAACTAGACCATGGCACTGTCTCATCCAATCTTTTCCTGAACACCCCCAGGGACAGTAACTCCACCACGTCCCTGGGCAGCCCATTCCAATGGGCTTTAACCTTGTTCTAGAGATGAAACAAGTAAGGTCACAGAATCACTGTGACTGGAAAAGACCTTGAAGATCATCAGTCACCATTATCTGTCTCTGCCAAGGCAACTACTACACCATATCTTTGAGCACCATATCTAGACAGCTTTTAAACACATCCAGAGATGATGACTCAACCACTTACCTGGGCAGCTTGTTTCCACTCTTAGATGACCCTTTCCATATAGAAGTTTTTCCTAATGTCTGACCTAAACCTGCCCTGGCATAACTTTTTGTCATTTGTCCTATCAGTTCTGACTTGTGAGAATCTTATGATTCTGTGATTCTCAGAAGTCACAGAATCAACCGGGCTTGAAGACACCTCCAAGATCATCCAGTCCAACCTATCACCCATCCCTGTCCAGTCAACTAGACCATGGCACTAAGTGCCTCATCCAGGCTTTTCTTGAACACCTCCAGGGGCGGTGACTCCACCACCTCCCTGGGCAGCCCATTCCAAGAGACCAATGTCCTGCTCTACAACCTCTCTTCAGGTAGTTGCAGAGAGTGATATGGTCTGCCCTTATCCTCCTCATCTCCAGACTAAGTAACCTCAGTTTCCTTAGCCACTCCTCATAAGACTTTTTCTCCAGACCCTTCACCAGCTTTGTTTCCCTTCTCTGAACCTTCTCCAGCATCACAGTGTCTTTACTACACTGTCATGCACAAAACTGAACCCTGCATTTAAGATGCAGCCTCACCAATGCCAAGAACAGTGGCACAATCACCTGTCTTGTCCTGCAGGCCACACAATTCCTGATGCAGGCCAGGATATCATTGTCCTTCCTGGCCACCTGAGCATACTACTGCTTCAAGTTTCCCTGGCTGTTGGTCAACTCCTTGAGGTCCATTTCTACCAAGCAACTTTCCAGCCACTCAGACCCAAGCCTGTAGTGTTGCAGCTCAGATGCAGGGCTCAGCACTTGGCCTTGTTGAAGTTCATGTGGCTGACCTTAGCCTATCAATCCAGCCTGCCCAGGGTCCTCTGTAGAACCTTGCTACTGTCCAGCAGATCAGGACTCCCACCTGACTGGGTGTGATCTGCACATTTACTGCAGATTCAATCTCCTTGTCAAGATCATTAATAAGGATTGTAAACAGGAGCGGCCCTCGCACTGAGCCCTGGGGAACATCAGTTGTTGGCCATCAACTGTGTTTAACTGCATTCACTACCACTCTCTTGGCCTGGCCATCCAGATAGTGTTTGATCCAGCAAAGTGTCCAGGCCTAGGGCAGCTCCTTTTTTGGGAGAATGCTATACAGGACAGTTTCCAACATCCACAGCCTTTCCTCATCTGCCAAGTGGGTCACCTCTTTGTAGAAGGAGAGGAGGTTCATTAAGCAGGGCCAGGCCTTCATGAACCTCTGCTGACTGGTCCCGCTCACCTGGTTGTCCTGTAAATGGTATATTATGCTTTCCCTGGCACCAATATCAGACTGACAGGTCTGTAGCTCCCTGGATCCTCCTTACAGCCATTCATGTAGATGGGCTTCACATTTGCTAATCTCCGGTCCACTGGGACCTCCCTGGTTAGCTAGGACTGCTGATTAATTGGGAAGAGTGGCTTGGTAAACACATTTGCCAGCTCCTTCAGCACTCTTGGCTGTAACCCATTTGGCCCCTTAGACTTGTGTATGTCTGGGTGTTTCAGCAGGTCACTCACCACTTCATAGATTATGGAAGTCTCTTGTTCCCATTCCTATCTTTCCAGCTTGAGAGGCTGACTACTCAGGAAAAAAATAGTTTTGCTATTAAAGACTGAGGCACAGAAGGCATTCATAGAATCATAGAATCAATCAAGTTGGAAGAGACCTCCAAGATCATCCAGTCCAACCTAGCACCCAGCCCTATCCAGTCATCTAGACCATGGCACTAAATGCCTCATCCAGGCTTTTCTTGAACACCTCCAGGGACGGTGACTCCACCACCTCCCTGGGCAGCATTAAATATCTAAGCCTTCTCCTTAGTCACTACATTTCCCTCTGCACCCAATAAAGGATGAAGGTTCTCCTTTTGTTCTCCTTTTGTTGCTTAATTATTTATGTAAGCATTTTTTTATTATCTTTTATGGCAGTAGCTAGATTGAGTTCTAGTTGGGCTTTGGCCCATCTAATTTTCTCCCTGCATAGCTTCATTGCATCATTGTAATCCTCCTGAGTGTCCTGCCTCCTTTCCCAAAGGCCTTAAACTCTCTTTTTGTTCAGTTTTAGTTTTCCTTGAGTAAATGTCTATGCTGGAAACATGACCTATTGTTTTAGTTAATTTCTGATGGAGTTGCTTTAGTGACAGAGTCTTCCTTTCTGGATAATTTGTGTTGCTGTGCTACAGTGGAGAGAGAATTCCAGAATGATCAGACGATGTTAAGTCATCATCTGCCAAGGGGAGAAAAGATTCTTCTCATCAATGAAGATGACATTCTTCATTTATCTATGAAATTATTTTTAGAAATGAGCAGCCTAAGAGGTTTTTCTAAAGTGTGAATCAAAGCACAGGTATGAACATGTGCTTTAAAAGTAATGATTCTACAGGTAAACTTTTTCCCTACATCTTTCCTTGGCACATTATTCACACCATATATATCATTCTCATTCTTTCTGTGCTAGTTTGAAGCTAGCTAGAATGTTTTGGTGAGAAGAATTAGATCACAGGCTGAGAAATGAAAACAATGGTGAGGTCTACTTCACTCACAGTGTTGCTGAGATGTGTAAAGAAGAAAGGCAAAACAAAGATAAAGGCACTTTGCTCTGGGCTGAGGCTGCTGGCTGGACTCCATCTTGCTTNCATTATTCACAATATGGATACCATTCTCATTCTTTCCCTGATAACATGTTTTTTTCTTGGGTGCTTTTGTTAATTATGTTCAGTCCCATAAGAAAGAGGGCATGGGGCTGTGGACAAAGGTTTTAAACTAAGAGTACAGTTCTTCTTCCCTGAAGAAGTATATGACTTCTTAATCTCATAAATGGCTTGCTTATGGTTCTTAACTGCACACTGGAACAAACCCTCCATTTTATTGATGCATCCCTCTAAGAATGCTGAAGAACAGCTACAAAATATTTGCAGAAAGACTACACAAGTTTCAGAACAAAATCTTGATTTTGTATGGCTTGAGATGCTTAGAAAGAACACCTGAATGGGAAGGGCCATAAGGATGCTCAGAGGGCTGGAGCACCTCTCCTATGAGGACAGACCGAAAGAGTTGGGGCTGTTCAGTCTGGAGAAGAGGAGGCTCCCAGTTGACCTTCTTGTGGCCCTTCAGGATCTGAAGGGGGCCTACAAAAAAGCTGGGGAGGGACTTTTTAGGCTGTCAGGGAGTGACAGGACTAGGGGGAATGGAGCAAAGCTGGAGGTGGGGAGATCCAGAGTCGATGCAAGGAGGAAATTCTTCACCATGAGAGTGGCAAGAGCCTGGAATGGGTTGTGCAGGGAGGTGTTTAAGGCCAGGCTGGATGAGGCTGTGGCCAGCCTGCTCTAGGGTAGGGTGTCCCTGCCCATGACAAGGGGGTTGGAAGTAAAGGATCATTGTGGTCCCTTCCAACACTGATTCTGTGATTCTGATTCTGTGAAGAGCAGTTAGCTTCCTCAGAGTAACAGCCATATATCCTCCAGGTTTATTCTATCAAAGGAGAACACTCAGGCAGGCAAAGCTTAGAAGGAACACTTGGTAGAAGAGATTAATGAAATAAATTTGTCAATAGCACTAATTGGAATTTAAAAGAATGAACAGATGGTCTTTGTGAGGCTGGAAGTATCGAGATAAAAATCATCACATGTGTTTGCTAAGACAGCTCTGCTCCAAGAAAACACACCTGTTTACTTTTCTGATAGCAAAAGTATTGATAATACAGTTTTTATTTACAGTTACCTTTGCAGTTCAATTACTCTGCAGTGGTTTAGTCCCTTTTGTAATCAGACAGATAATCAGCTTTAAACTACTTACTATTATTCATATAAGTGTTTTTTCCCCATGGGTCCAATAACATTAATCATAACGTCTGAATAGCAAGGTGATCTTTCCAGTTTCCTTAATCCTATTTACACCATATGGCAAACAGTCCTACTAAAAATAGAACAAATGTTTTCTCTTCAAAACTAAAATACAGACCTTTTTTTTCCCCAAGCAATAGCAAATGAAATTCTTGTTTTCATTGGTATGTATTGATGGTAGACTCCACTTTTCCTGCATTGCCTAGAAAAAAAAACAACAAGGAATGTGGATTAAATATTTTTCCTTAACTTAGCCAAACCACAAATGGTACTCTTAAAAAAAAGATTTACCACGTGTCATCCTCTGATTGCCTCTTCCTAAAATGTAGCTGTCATTGAAGGATTTGCTACAGCAAGAACTCAAACTATTTCTTGGAGCTTGAGTTAGGGTGGATCTCTCCCCCAGTAGAATAAACTCATCACAAGACGGATTTTATTGGAAAAGTCAGGGGAAAATTAAATTGTGTTACTTACAGTTTAAATATAACAGTAGAAGGAGAACTAAACTACTAGAGAAATATAATAACCTTAACAAAGATGGGGAAGGGGCCAAGTGGCCACGAAGCAGCAAAAGCAGCAGCAGCCAAAACAGCAGCAGGGGAAGATAGCAGTGAGCGCAGCTGAAGGGGCAGAAACAGCAAGGGAAAGGTACAAGATCTGCTTCCAGACATAAAGCTCTTGAATCATCATAGAATTATCATAGAATCATCACAGAATCAACCAGGTTGGAAGACACCTCCACGATCATCCAGTCCAACCTAGCACCCAGCCCTAGCCAGTCATCTGGACCATGGCACTAAGTGCCTCATCCAGGCTTTTCTTGAACACCTCCAGGGACGGCGACTCCTCCACCTCCCTGGGCAGCCCATTCCAATGCCAATCACTCTCTCTGTGAAGAACTTCCTCCTAACATCCAGCCTATACTTCCCCCGGCACAACTTGAGACTGTGTCCCCTTGTTCTATTTCTGGTTGCTTGTGAGAAGAGACCAACCCATACCTGGCTGTAACCTCCCTTTGGGTAGTTGTTGACAGCAATGAGGTCCCCCCTGAGCCTCCTCTTTTCCAGACTAAACAACCTCAGCTCCCTCAGCCTCTCCTCATAGGGTTTGTGTTCCAGGCCCCTTGCCAGCTTCGTCACCCTTCTCTGGACACGTTCCAGCATCTCAAAATCTCTCTTGAGTTGAGGAGCCCAGAACTGGACACAGGACTCAAGGTGTGGCCTGACCAGTGTTGAGTACAGGGGAAGAGTAACCTCCCTTGTCCTACTGGCCACACTGTTCCAGGTCCAGGCCAGGATGACATTGGCTCTGCTGGCCACCTGGGCACACTGCTGGCTTATCTTCAGCCTACTATCTACCAGTAACCCCAGGTTCCTTTCTTCCTGTCTGCTGTCAGCAGCCACTCTGTCCCCAGCCTGTAGTGCTGCTGGGGTTGTTGTGGCCAAAGTGCAGAACCCTGCACTTGGCCATTGGTGCCCCAATGAAATTCTAGTAACTTATCCATTGTTACCATTATATGGCCTATCCTTAGAATGTTAACCTCTCCCCTGCCTGAGCTAGAAATCTATCTCAAACAGCCACAATTATCAGTACTGCATTTAAAGTAAAATTAAAAAGATAGCAGTTGAAAAAAACCCAAACCCTTAAAAATGATATTAAACCCTTTTGAAACAGATCAGCTTTTGCTACAAAGAATGTACCTGTGCAGCTATATTAACTTTGTCATATTTGTGACTGCATGTGAACCATATGAAAAGTCAAAGCTAGTCATTACATGGAAAATTACTATGGGAATTACATTTAAACTATCCATAGGATGCCATGCAGCCTAGAATGTAAAGAATCTGCAGGTCTCACAACTAGGATGCATCATCAGTCCAGTTCTGCACCAAGTGGAAGAGACACTCAGTGGAAGAAGAATGAATCCTAATGGAATTTCTTCTCTATGATGGTGTCTAGTTTTTTTTTAATGGAAACACTAGAAATACTTCAGCAAGAAAACAGTTACAACTGATTTCTAATTAGATCAGTAGCAGTTAACACCAAAAATCTTCATGGTTCCATGATTAGTTGGTCCCATTTCAAGTAAACATTCCAGAAATCAGGTCAGAAGCAAATCAAAAATATACATCATGCCCTCAAGCCAGGAAACGTTTGCTATATCATTTACAAAACCTCATTAAGTTACTTGCAAGGCATGGGTAGGAAGTTATGGCTAAAAAAGGTAGAATAGAACAAAAGTAATTAGAAGATAATTTAGCCCCACATATGCCCCACAGTGCTTAGCAGTTGGAGAACAGCCCATACTGTGAGTGAATTTCATTGAAGCTTCCTTCTCTTGGTTAAGAAAATAGAGTGTGACAAAATTATACCTTGTTAATAGACTTCAGACTGCATTTCCTTCCACTGAAAATTTTCCTTATCGTGTGCTGAATCTTATTATCCATATGGCTGTCATTTAGACCACAGCTCCCCTATTTAACTTTTATTGTTCTTTACTTTTATCCATAAATAACAAAATTTCAGAAAACTTAATTCTTGTCATCTATCACTATATGTAATGAGCATAAAATCAGCTACAAACCCCCACACCTTTCCACGGTGGCCAAGTGCTGTCTGATAGTGGGTCAGAGGATGTCTTTCATCACCACCTAGACATGTAGAACCATAGAATCAACCACGTTGAAAGAGACCTCCAAGATCATCCAGTCCAATCTATCACCTAGCCTTATCGAATTAACTAGACCATAGCACTAGGTGTCTCATTCAGGCTTTTCCTGAACACCTCCTGGGATGGCAACTCCATCCCCTCCTTGGGCAGCCCATTCCAATGCCATTCACTCTCTCTGGCAAGAACTTCCTCCTAACATCCAGCCTAGACCTCCCCGGCACAACTTGAGACT
>WAAF01013623.1:0-36233 GCA_013400475.1 Tricholaema leucomelas
TTGGAGAACAGCAGGTCAAGCAGAGCTTGACACCTCGTAGGCTCACTTAACAGCTGCGTCAAGAAGCTGTCCTCCATGCGTTCCAGAAATCTTCTGGACTGCCTCCTCTCTGCTGAATTAAGTCCCCAGCAGATATCTGGCAGGTTAAAGTCACCCACAAGAACAAGATCTGATAATTTTGAGACAGCCTCCAGTTGTTTGTAGAATACCTCAACTGCTTCCTCATCCTGGTTGGGTGGTCTATAGCAGACTCCAACCAGATTGTCAGATTTGTTAGGCCTCCCTCTGATTTTAACCCACAAGCTCTCAATCCCTTCATCCTTCACCTCAAGCTCTGTGGCAAGGAGTGACTCCCTAATATACAGTCACCCCTCCTCCTCTTCTCCCTTGCCTGTCTCTCCTAAGAGAATGTTAGAAAGAGTTTGCTGGCAAGGTGGTGGAGCTTTCATCAGTGGATGTCTTTATGACAGAGTAAGACAAACATCTGTCAACATCAATATAGGTATCATTAAACCTGGCTTACAGAGGCCCCATCTGAACATGGAACAATTCAATTGCCTTGTAAAGACTTCATGTGAGTCTTAGTGCAACAGTGCCTAAGGAGGGAGACTTCTTAACCTATTCAATGGGCAAAAAATTGTGTTGTCTCAGAGAATCACAGAATGGTGGAAGTTGGAAGGGACCTCTAGAGATCACCCAGCCCTTCCCTCCTGTTAAAGCAGGGTCACCCACAGCAGCTTGCCCAGGATCACACTGTCCGAGTGGGTTTGGAATCTCTCCAAAGAATGACATCTGTAATGACATGTCATGGCACCGCAATCCAATCTGGGCTGCAAAACACCTGCAGAACATGAAACCCCAATCAATGAGAGGATTTATGTCCCAGCTAGGTCTCTATTCAGCTGAACCATATATGAGTAGTCTCAGAGAGCAGCATTAGAACAGAAACACCACTTTCTGGGTGGCACTTGAAAACCTGGTTCTTGTGGACGTAAACTACTTGAAGACATCTCTCTGCTCAGCACAACAGTCGGTGCAGTTAAGGCAAGCACGTTTGAGCCATCCAAGGCCATCAAATTCAGCCTTTAACCCAGCACTTCCAAGTCCACCACTAAACCAGGCCCCTCGGCACCACACCCACACGGCTTTTGAATCCCTCTAGGAATCAGGGCTCCACCAAATTCCCTGGGCAGCCTGTTCGAGAGAACGAGAACACTTTCGGGCAGGAAATTGTTCCTAATATTCCAATCATTTCGTCGCACCTCATTTGTTATCTTTAACTTGGAGAGGGCAACGCGGGGGATGGTGAAGAGAGGAGGTAGCGGCGGCCAGCTCAGCTCTGAGCGCTGGCTTTTGGCCTTTCTTTCCCCTCCCTTTAGTCGCCTAAGAGCCTCCCGCTCCGCAGCCTCTGAGGAGAGGAGGAGGAGCTGCAGGCGCGGGCTGCTTACGCGCCTGAGCGCAGTGACGTCGCAGGGGGAGGGGCTGCCGCAGGAACCGCGCCGCAAGCAAGCAAACCGCACGGTGGAGGCGGCAGCGGCGGCGGAGGCGGCAGCGGCAGCGGCGGCGGCGGCGGCGGCTGCGCGGTGACGGGCGGGGAGGAAAACCAAACATCGGCGGGGAGGACAGGGCGGTTACCCAAAGACATGGTTTCTACTCGGGCAAAGGCTAGTAGAAAAACAGTGAGCACCCAAACGGATGCCGCACGCAAGCATGCAGATGTTCAGGCAGCTGGTTGCAGGGAGTGCTGGAGCCTGGCATTTGATACGGAGGATGGCAGGGACAAGAGCTGCGTTAAGTGTGAGCAGATCAGGGAGCTGATGAACGTGGTGCCTGAACTAAAAGAAGAGGTGGAAAGACTACGAACTATGAGAGGCTGTGAAAGGGAAATTGACTATTTCCATAATCTAATCCCCCTCCCCCCCAAAAAAAAAAACTGAGCTAGGGTTACCTCTTAGTGGAGCAGAGAGCCTGATACCCTCCCATCAGCAAGTCTGTCAGCCTCCATGTAGTAACCCCCATGAGCAGGGTCAATTGGAAAGGGCTTCCACTCAGTGGAACAAATGCAAACGGAGCGAGCTCACTACTTTAAGCAGCACAGTGCCCACAGTGCACTCGCAGAATGGGTGTGAGGCTCTGCAGGAGGAACAGTTTGTCAGCAAGGGTGAGGACTCAGCCCAGAAACTGCCCCAAAGACAGGTTGCTTCAAGCCAGCCATCAAAACCAATCCTGAAAAGAAACTCCAAAGGATCATTGTTATAGGAGACTCCCTACTGAAGGGAGCAGAGGGCCCGATACGCAGACCAAACTCGCTTCATAGGGAGATCTGCTGCCTTCCTGGTGCCCAGGTAAGAGACATTGTAGGTAAAATTCCCAACCTCATGAGTCCTTCAGACTACTATCTACTTCTAGTCTTTCAAGTGGGTAGCAACGATGCAACAAAGAGAGGCTCACAATCAATTAAAAGAGAGCAACTGATGGCATTTACCTGGACCTGAGTAAGGCCTTTGACACTGTCGCGCATCACATCCTGGTCTCCAAGCTGGTGACACATGGGTTTGATGGGAGGAGCATGAGATGGATAAAGAACAGGCTTGATGGCCTCACCCAAAGAGTGGCTGTCAACAGGTCCATGTCCAAGTGGAGGCCACTGACAAGTGGAGTCCCTGATGGATCAGTCCTGGGACCAGTCTTGGTCAATATCTTTGTGGGTGCCATGGACAGAGACATTGAGTGCAGCTTCAGCAAGTTTGCTGCTGACACCAAGCTGTGTGGTGCATCAGACAGGCTGGAGAGCAGGGATCCATCCAGAGGGACCTGACAGGCAGGAGAGGTGGGCAGAAGCCAAGCTCAGGAGGTTCAACAAGACCAAGTGCAAGGTCCTGCAGCTGGGTTGAGGCAATGCCAAGCACAAATCCAGGCTGGGCAGTGAGTGGCTGGAGAGCAGCCCTGAGGAGAGGGACTTGGGGGTGCTGGTGGACCATAAGCTCAACAGGAGCCAGCAGTGTGCAATTGCAGCCCAGAAAGCCAACCAGAGCCTGGGCTGCAGCAGGAGAAGTGTGGCCAGCAGGTGGAGGGACGTGATTCTCCCCCTCTGCTGTGCACTGCTGAGACCCCACCTGGAGTACTGCATCCAGTTCTGGAGCCCCCATTACAAGAGGGATGTGGAGATGCTGGAGCATGTCCAGAGAAGGGCCAGGAGGATGCTCAGAGGACTGCAGCAGCTCTGCTATGAGGAAAGAGTTGGGGCTGTTGAGTCTGGAGAAGAGGAAGCTGTAAGGTAATGTTCTTGTGGCCTTCCAGTATCTGAAGAAGGCCTACAAAAAGAGCTGGGGAGGAACTTGTTAGGCTGTCAGGGATTGACAGGACTGGGGGGGAATGGAGCAAAGCTGGAGGTTTGGAGATTCAGAGTGGAGGTGAGGAGGAAATTCTTCAGCCTGAGAGTGGTGAGAGCCTGGAGTGAGTTGCCCAGGGAGGTGGTTGAGGCCCCATGGCTGGAGGTGTTTAAGACCAGGCTGGATGAGGCTGTGGGCAGCCTGATGTAGGGTAGGGTGTCCCTGAGCATGTCAGGGGGGTTGGAACTGGCTGATCCTTGTGGTCCCTTCCAACCCTGACTGATTCTGTGATTCTCTGATTTTCAAATGCTGGTGTTTCACAGTGATATTCTGGTAATTACTCTGTATTTCTGTTAAGGAAATGATAAGGATTTCCATAGTGACATTAGAATTGACTATCATTTTTTGTTTACTAAAGGAATACACTTGCTTCAGTTATCATGATTGTGATAGCTAATGTAGTTTAATCTGAGAAACATTTGAAGTCAATCAGCAGTGCTGAGTCCAGCTCTGGAATCCTTAGCAGGGGAGAGAGGTGAACCTGTTAGAGCAGGACCAGAGGAGGCCACAGCAATAATGGAAGGGCTGGAAGTCCTCTGCTGTGGGGCCAGGTTAAGAGAGTTGGGGTTGTTCAGCTTGGAGCAGAGAAGGCTCCAGGGAGAACTTCTGGTGGTCTTACAGGATTTTAAGGGGATGATCAGAAAGCTGGAGACACACTTAGAGCATGGCCTGTTGTGACAGGACAAGGAATGATGTGGTCTGAAACTAAAAGAAAGAAATTTAGACTACAGACAAGAAAAAAAATTTATGCTGAGAGTGGTGAGAGCCTGTCCTGGGTTCTCCACAATGGTGATGGAAGCTCCATCCCTGGAATGATTGGATAAGGAATTGGCTGGATGATCGCATGCAGAGAGTGGTGATCAATGGCGCAATGTCCACCTGGTGACTGGTGACAAGTGGCGTTCCTCAGGGGTCAGTGCTGGGACCAGTGCTCTTTAACATCTTTGTCAGTGATATGGACAGAGGAATTGAGTGCACCCTCAGCAACTTTGCAGATGACACCAAGCTGTGTGGCACAGCTGACTTGCTGGAGGGCAGGGATGCCATCCAGAGGGACCTGGACAGGCTGCAGAGGTGGGCCCAGGCCAACCTCATGACGTTTAACAAGGCCAAGTGTAAGGTCCTGCACCTGGGTCGGTGCAATCCCAGGCACAGATACAGGCTGGGTGATGAATGGCTGGAGAGCAGCCCTGAGGAGAAGGACCTGGGGGTCTGGGTCGACGAGAAGCTCAACATGAGCCGGCAGTGTGCACATGCAGCCCAGACAGCAACCCTGTGCTGGGCTGCATCAAGAGAAGTGTGGCCAGCAGGGCAAGGGAGGTGATTCTCCCCCTTTACTCTGCTCTCGTCAGACCCCACCTGGAGTACTGTGTGCAGTTCTGGAGCCCCCAACACAAGAAGGACATGGAACTGCTGGAGCGGGTCCAGAGGAGAGCCACGAAGATGATCAGAGGGCTGCAGCAGCTCTGCTATGAGGACAGGCTGAGAGAGTTGGGGCTCTTCAGCCTGGAGAAGAGAAGGCTTCGAGGAGACCTTATAGTGGCTTTCCAGTATCTGAAGGGAGCCTACAGGAAGGCTGGGGAGGGACTATTGACAAGGTCTGGTAATGTCAGGACGAGGGGGAATGGGTTTAAGCTGGAAGAGGGGAGATTTAGACTGGATGTTAGGAGGAAGTTCTTTACAGTGAGGGTGGTAAGGCACTGGAACGGGTTGCCCAGGGAGGTTGTGGATGCTTCCTCCCTGGAGGTGTTTAAGGCCAGGCTGGATGAGGCCTTGAGCAGCCTGCTCTAGTGGGAGGTGTCCCTGCCTGTGGCAGGGGGTTGGAGCTGGATGATCCTTGAGGTCCCTTCCAACCTAAACCATTCTATGATTCTATGATTCTATGATTCCAGGTCAGGTTGTTTGATGCTCTGAACAACCTGCTCTAGTTGCAGATGTCCCTGCTGACTGCAGAGGGGTTGGATTGAGACAACTTTTAAAAGTCCCTTCCAACCTCAAAGAATTCTATCATTCTATAGTCTAAACTAGCTCTGCAAACTCTCTGTTCAGTCAAAGGAGAGAATTGGTCACTGTTGGGTGTGATTCAGCTGAAGTCTTTTGAACATCTCCTTTAGGATGAGATGTTTCATAATTTAAACTCCTTTCACAGTGTTAATTATATCTCCATGAAGTATGAAGTGGGACCAGATCACTCTGAAAGTGTTAAGTGAGGAAGAAGAATCCCAAGTCTTATCCTTCATAGCTTCCTACAGTTATGTGCAGCAGTCCCTCAGCCTTTTCCCTCCATGTGGCTGAAAGAATGTCCCTACAGTATTGCCAGTGGTATAAGAAGTGTGATTTTGTGGTATTTCATTACATGTGTGCCATGGCCATCACCTATGTGGATGAATGTGTGCACACCTGGCATAGGACCAGTCTCTGCTTTGGCATGGAGCCAGGAGTGTGAACCTTCAGATCTTGAGATAAATGTGTTTGTGGCCATGTGCTGAAGAAGATACACAAAGAAGCATCGAGGATTCAGTCAGACCTGTAGGAATTCTTCTAGCAGTACCCCCACAAACACTATCTCTGTTTCTCTTTCAGTGCCTGCCTCTTGCTTAGAGAGTCCTTATCCACACCCTCTTTCAGGCTTCCTAATCAGGGTTACAGAAACAGTTCACATTATTCTTGGTCACCTCAGGGCCATCTTTGATCAGATAGCATGATGAGAACAGGCATGATGTAATCACCCCCACAAAACCAAAATAATAACACTGATGGTCCTAGTTTATTTTTATTTCTCTTTGTATGTTTGCCCATTTTGGAGAGTTTCATTTAGTTGCAAAGGGACATGGTTTCAATTAAACAAAATGGGATTTAAAATGAAAAGGCATTGACCTTAAAATTAGACCAGGAGTTTTCATCTCAGAGGTCAGTTGTTCCTGGCAGTAGTGGCAATCTCTCAGGAGTGAGTTGGGTTTAAAATGTAATGCATTTAGAGCAACCATGCCAGACATATTTTTGCACACTTCTACTTGCCTGCTGAAACTGCAGTGGACTTGCTTTGACATAGAATCATTGAATTGTTTGGGTTGGAAAAGACCTCTAAGACAGTGCAACTGTCAGTCTAAGATCACCATGGGCAATAAACCAAGTCGTGAAATGCCACAGCCACACGTTTCTTGAACACCTCCTCCAGGGATAGAGACTCGGCCAAATTCCAGGGCAACCTATTCCATGAGACATAGCAGTAATGGCTTTCCAGATTTGGAGAGAAGCGCTTTGTCATGGCCCAGCCATCCTATAGCAACCCTGGGATGCAGGGAGGGTGGTTGTGCTAAGATTCAAATAATTCATTTGGAGTAAATAAAGGTAAAATCATAGAATCATAGAATCAGCCAGGTTGGAAGAAACCTCCAAGCTCATCCAGTCCAACCTAGCATCCAGCCCTAGACAACCAACCAGACCATGGCACTAAGTGCCTCATCCAGGCTTTGCTTCAACACCTCCAGGGACGGTGACTCCACCACCTCCCTGGGCAGCCCATTCCAATGCCAATCACTCTCTCTGCCAACAACTTTCTCCTAACATCCAGCCTAGACCTTCCCTGGCACAGCTTGAGACTGTGTCCCCTTGTTCTGTTGCTCCTTGCCTGGCAAAAGAGCCCAACCCCACCTGCCTACAGCCTCCCTTCAGATCTGTTCTCCAGACCCTTTACCACTTTCATTGCCCTTCTCTGGAGAAGCTCTAGCACCTCACAGAATCACAGAATTCCTTAGCCTGGCAAAGCCCTTCAAGCTCCTCTAGTCCAATCATAAGTTTCACACTGACAAGTCCTTGACTAAACCAAATCCCTTGGCACAACATCCAATCGCTATGGATCGCTATGGTTGGAAAGGACCACCAGGATCAGCCAGTCCAACCTTTATCCCAGGATCCTTCATGACTAGACCATAGCCCCAAGCACCACATCCACTCTCCTTTTAAACACCTCCAGGGATGGCAACTCCACCGCCTCCCTGGGCAGCCTGTTCCAGTGCCTGACCACCTGCTCAGGAAAAGAACTTCCTCCCAACATCCAACCTAAACCTGCCCTCCTGATGCAACTTGAGGCCATTTCCTCTTGTCCTATCATTAGTCATTTTGGGAGAAGAAACCAGCTCCAGCCTCACTACAACCTCATTTTAGGTAGTTGTAGAGGGCAATAAGGTCCCCTCTCAGCCTCCTCTTCTCCAGACTAAACACCTCCAGCTTCCCCAGTTGCTCTTCATAGCTTATGTTTGCCAGACCTCTCTCCAACTTTGTCACCCTTCTCTGCACCCACTCCAGCACCTCAGTGTCCCTCCTATACTGTGGTGACCAAAACTGGACACAGTACTCGAGATGTGGTCTCACAAGTGCTGAGTACAGGGGCACAATCACCTCCCTACTCCTGCTGGTCACACCATTGCTGATCCAGGCCAGGATGCTGTTGGCCTTCTTGGCTACCTGGGTACACTGCTGTCCACCAACACCCCCAGGTCCTTTTCTGCCAGGCAGTTCTCAGTTCCTTCCTGGAGTGGGGGGCTCATCACACTATACGTTATTCTTGCTGTAGGTTTTAGTAGTGACAGTGTGTACAGAGCCTCATATCACTGCTGTTTCAGATTCCAGCTGGCTGAAGGTTATCAGCCCAGATGCAATTTATTTTTATTGCCTTCTCCCTTTGTCCAAACATTTTTCTAACTTGTTAAGCTTTCTGTGATCGATAGTTTCAGACCATTTTTCTTCTGCCAAGTGCTGATCTAAAAATGTCTTTGCCTAATCAAGAAAATATCTGCAGGGGCTGGACTTTAATATGGAGCAGTGCATCAAGGTCTTTTGATTACCAATGTGGAAAAGAAATTGGTAAGAAGCCACCAACTGATAGCAAATGCAGTCTCTGGTTGCAGTAGTTTTACTACATGAAATAAGACCTTATGATGTTACAGTGCATTTCTTTGGGATGATTTGAATCAGATGATGATTTTTCTCCCTATAGTTTGGAGCTAGGGACATGCCAGACATCCCTTTTGCATTCTGAGCCAGATGTATGGACCTTTGAAAAACACATCAAGCAGCTACACAGGGGAAGTGCCTTGGAGTTCCTGTGGATGGGAATTTATTTCTGGGACACAGATGTGCCCTTGTGGCTAAGAAGGCCAATAATATTCTGGAGCCCATTAAGAAGAGTGGGTCCAGTAGGTCAGGGAAGGTTCTCTTCCTCCTGTACCCCAGTGAAACTGCATCTGGAGTGCTGTGTACAGTTCTGGGCTCAAAGGCCTTCTTGTCTAGCCTCCCTGTGGTGAGCAAAGACACCTCCAACTAGATCAGGTTGCCCAGGGCCGCATCAAGTCTGATCCTGAATGTCTCTGAGGGCCACGGGGGTCTGGGTTGATGAAAAGCTCAACATGAGCTGGCAGTGTGAGTGCATCATTACTTGATGTAATCCTGATGAACCTCTGTCTCCTGCCCTTAAATCCAAGTGGATTTCATTGGTATTTCCACTGGGATTCTCAAGTGAGTTGAAAATGATGAACTAGGTAACTTTGATTTGAAATACTATGTTTTTATTAATAAAAAGGAAAAATCCAGATGCTTAATGAATGATGGTTGGACTCAATGGTCTTTAAGGTCTTTTCCAACTGATTCTGTGATTCTGTGAAATGAATCATGGAATGGTTTAGGTTGGAATGGACCTCAGAGATCATCTAGTTCCAACCCCTCTCCATAGGCAGGGACACCTGTGACTAGAGCGGGTCACTCAAGGCCTCGTCCAGCCCAGCATTGAACACCTACGGGGCAGGGGAGCATCCACAACCTCTCTGGGCAACCTGAATCAATGCCTGTACTGAGCAGCTGCTCTGCAGTATCCAAGGGTCTTGATGTTTATATGCTCCCCACTTGAACATGTCCTGAAGCAGTCATTGTTCTCCATTCTGCAGAGCAAGGTAACCAAGTTAAAAACTGGATTTGTTTTCAGACAATCAGGTTGGAAGAGACCTCCAAGATCATCCAGTCCAACCTAGCACCCAGCCCTACCCAGTCAGCTAGACCATGGCACTAAGTGCCTCATCCACACTTATTCAACACCTCCAGAGATGGCAACTCCACCACCTCCCTGGGCAGCCCATTCCAATGCCAATCACTCTCTCTGTGAAGATCTTCCTCCTAACATCCAGCCTAGACCTCCCCTGACACAACTTGAGACTGTCCCCCCCTCTTCTGTTGCTGTTTGCCTGGGAATGAGAGCAGCCCCAGCTGGCTACAGCCTCCCTTCAAGTAGTTGTAGACAGCAATGAGGTCATTCCTGAGCCTCCTCTTCTGCAGGCTGCACACCCCCAGCTCCCTCAGCCTCTCCTCACAGGGCTCTGCTCCAGGCCCGTCGATAACTTTGTTGCCCTTCTCTGGACACGTTCCAGTATCTCAACATCTCTCTTGAATGGAGGAGCCCAGAACTGTACACAGTACCTAGGATGTGATTTTCCACTTAAGGTGAGATAAAAAAAACATCACATCCCATTGTGAATGCTGTTAGCATGTTTGTAAACTACAACAAAGGCCCATGTAACGATTTAAAAGCACTTCTTAAAATGAGATAAGAAAGCCAACGTGGAAAACATGAGGGTATCAAAATCCAAATGGCATTTCCAACCAGTAAAAATAATTTCAGACTATAGTTAATTCAGCAGAACAATGCAGGTGATCATCTAATTTGCCAGGACTCTGTCACAGCCTTTGTACATTAACTGAGCCAGTACTAATGAACATCTAAAATTGAACTCCAAAGTCCTGAGTTCATATGAGTGGCAAGGAGCCTAACATCCATTGGGATAGTGGAAGGGGTCAGATTTATGCTGCTAGGTGTCCATTTCCAAACCATTCCTTCCCTGTTTTCCAGGAAAATCTATTTGTCACATTTCTTTTAGTTAGGGGAAAACTTTCCAGTTACCCAACAGGTGTTCAGCCAGCTCAGGATAAAGAGCAAAACCAATAGCCAAAGCCCATAGCAAACCTTTTTTCCCTGCACCTGCCCTTCTTTTGGCTTCTCCAAAATGTAATGAAAACATAAAGTTATGTTATCCCAAATCCCCTCAGTGGTTTGCTAAGGTCTGAGGTCATTCCACGCTTCAGCTAGTAACCCAAGGTGACCTCATAACCAAGGGCATGACTGGATTGCTGTTAAATTGATTAACAGTCTAGAATCAAAATATTCCAGTTCTCCTGCCAGGAACAAAGGACTAGGAACCATGGGTTAATTCTCCAAACCTTTTTCTGTACAGAATTTTATCATCTCCTTGGGTTCCTGGAGATTAATTTCTTTGTCTGTTACAGTGTCTTACAAAAGATGCTCTCAATTTTTCATAGAATCAAGCAGGTTGGAGGAGATCTCCAAGATCATCCAATCCAACCTAGCACCCAGCCCTAGCTAATCAACTAGACCGTGGCACTAAGTGCCTCATCCAGGCTTTGCTTGAACACCTCCAGGGACAGCGACTCCACCACCTCCCTGGGCAGCCCATTCCAATGCCAATCACTCTCTCTGCCAACAACTTCCTCCTAACATCCAGCCTAGACCTCTCCTGACACAACTTGAGACTGTGTCCCCTTCTTCTGTTGGTGCTTGCCTGGGAGGGAGAGCAACCCCAGCTGGCTACAGCCTCCCTTCAGGTAGTTGTAGAGAGCAATGGGGTCTGCTACAGTTGCAATTAAAGCATTACACACTTCTACAGCAAATTGGTACTCTATCAACCATATCTGAAAACTTCCACAAGGCTTTTCTAAGCAATGTTCTACCTTAAAATAATACTAGAATTCTTAGGAAGAGGAAACAGCCTGTGGATAACCATCTCTGGGGATCTCTAAAAGACATACAGATGTGGTGCTTAGTGAAATGGTGCGGTGGTGGACTTGGCAGTGCTGGATTAACAGTTGGGGCTGGTGATTTTAAAGGGCTTTTCTAACCTAGGTGATTCTGTGATTTATGAAATCTTAATGAGTCTGCTTTGTTCCTAATTTCTCCCTCTAATTCTTTTTTTTTCAATTTTCTTTTTTCTTCATGTTGTTCTTCTTTACCTTTCATAATGAAGGGGCAATTAATGTGAAATGGCATTTCTTTTCCAAATTTAATATAATTTATTAACTTTGATATTCAGAACTCTTGCCACTCCCAACTACTAATTTTCATAGAACCAAAAAATCAACCAGGTTGGAAGACACCTCCAAGCTCATCCAGCCCAACTTATCACCCAGCCTTATTCAATCAGTTAGACCATAGAATCATAGAATCAGGCAGGTTGGAGGAGACCTCCAAGCTCATCCAGCCCAGCCTAGAACCCAGCCCTGTCCAATCAACCAGACCATGGCACTAAGTGCCTCATCCAGGCTTTGCTTCAACACCTCCAGGGACGGCAACTCCACCACCTCCCTGGGCAGCCCATTCCAATGCCAATCACTCTCTCTGGCAACAACTTCCTCCTAACATCCAGCCTAGACCTCCCCCGGCACAACTTGAGACTGTGTCCCCTTCTTCTGTTGCTGGTTGCCTGGCTCCAGGTTCTTTTGTCTTCTTTTCCACAGTTGCTTCTGCCCAAAACAGAAGGAAGGAGAGCAGAATATATACCTGGGCAAGCCAGGACATGTCTAAACCTATTTTGATCCTATCAGACTTATCGTGACACCTTTGTACCATCACAGAACTTCTATTTGCATCTAAATTTGATTCCTTAAATTCATCTTTATCTGTTTGTTTATGCTGTTTTGCTGCTGTTTGTTTGTTTTTGAGACCCTCACAAAACCCAACAGTCCTCGAAGTTCCCAAAGGTTTCTTTTCATGTCTGCCATTTTGGTAGTTCTGAAGGGTATTTAAGTTGATAGACTACATAATCTCTTCTTGATTTGGGGTTAGCAAAATCAGTTTTAGCTTTCATCCCCTCTGTGCTAGTTTGAGCCTAGCTGCGATATTTTGGTGATGATTCTCTGTTATCACGTAGGGTAGGAAAAATCTAAGCTAATTTGTCAGAAGTTCTGACTAACCATGAGTGTCCCAAGACTGGAGAGAGCATTGGAATTCCTTAGCAAAGGGGAACTCTGCCCCTCTCTGCTCTTTCTGCAAAAGGCACATGGTGGTCTATGTAAAGGGCTGTCAGATCCTGGAACAGGCTGCCCAGGAAGGTGGTGGAGTCATCAGCTCTGGAGGGATTTTGTGCTAGTTTGAAGCTACCTGGGATATTTTAGTGAGAGGAATTAGGTGATAGTTCTTCACAGAGAGAGTGATTTGCCACTGGAATGGGCTGCCCAGGGAGGTGGTAGAGTCACCGTACCTGGAGGTGTTCAAGAAAAGCCTGGATGGGGCACTTAGTGCCATGGTCTGGTTGGCTGGACAGGGCTGGGTGATAGTTTGGACTGGATGATCTTGGAGGTCTCATCCAACCTGGTTGATTCTATTCTATTCTATTCTATTCTATTCTATTCTATTCTATTCTATAGGCTGTGAAAAGGAAACAGTGGTGATGTCTACTTCATTCATAGGCTTGCTGAGATATATAAAACAAGAACACAAAGGTAACAGAGTCTCTCTCTGGGCTCTGCGGCTGCATTAACTTCTCTCCTTAACCTAACTTGCTGCCTGACTAATCCATCTGTTTCCTAACCACGCCTGGCCAACCCTCCAAACTCACCTTGATTGTAAGGTGAAGTCTGGGGTAGGGTAGAGGGGTTGGAGGAAGGTGGAAGGGTTGTTGGGAGCCCCTCCTGGGGACTCTGGTTTCTGGGAGGGCTGTTGTGTTTCTGTATTCCCTTTGAACTTCTGTATTTCTGTCTATAGCTGTAGCTATTGTAAATACCTGCTTGTATATTTTGCTAAGCTGTAAATGTAAAGCTTCATTCAATTTTCCAGAGTGGCTGAGTCTAGTCTGGGTGATTTTCTTAAGTGTGAGGGAGCAGGGAACACCCAAACCATCACACCCACAAATAAACAGAAAACAATACCTGGGCACTCAGTCCAAAACATAGAAGAGGAGAAGGTCATCTATATTCCTTTGGGGAAAATGTATCTTCTACTACATTTTTCTGCTGCTTTTTTCAAGTCCATTTTTACAAGCAGGTAAAATATTTTTCAGACTAGACTGCTTAAATAAAAGTAGAACTACTAAATGAATACCTTCATAAAAAAAAAACCAAACACCAAAACAATATTTGCTATTCTCTTAGGACTTCTGATGATTCATAGAATCATAGAATCATAGAATGGTTTAGGTTGGAAGGGACCTCAAGGATCATCCAGCTCCAACCCCCTGCCATAGGCAGGGACACCTCCCACTAGAGCAGCTTGCTCAAGGCCTCATCCAGCCTGGCCTTAAACACCTCCAGGGAGGAAGCATCCACAAGGATTGTGGATCCACAAGGGATTATTTTCCCTTTGTAAGGTTTGAGATGAAATAACCACAGTGGCTGACATTTTCCATTAACTCAATATACAGTCTTTTCAAAGGAGCACAGAAAATTAAACCTAGTTAAAATATTGATCAAATATTCCTTGATTCTTTTCCATTTCAAAGCTATAAACCTGAACTTTAGGTCGTGTATGGAAGTATTCTTGAGCAGCTCCTCCAATTTTTTACAGCCTGAGTGGCAATGGCTGCTAAGAAGTTGCACATAACAAAAAGATTTCAATGCTGCAGTTATTTGTTCGTTGCTTTTTTTATCCTCCTCCTTATGGCATTTAACTCCTTTTGCTATCACACTCATAGAATCATAGAATCAGTCAGGTTGGAAGAGACCTCCGATCTCATCCAGTCCAACCTAGCACCCAGCCCTATCCAGTCAACTAGACCATGGCACTAAGTGCCTCATCCAGTCTGTTCTTGAACACCTCAAGGGATGGCGACTCCACCACCTCCCTGGGCAGTGCCCTTGTCCTGCTGGCCACCGTGTTCCTGATCCAGGCCAGAATGCCATTGGCTCTCCTGCCCACGTAGGCACACTGCTGGCTCATCTTCAGCTACTCTCTACCAGCACCCCCAGGGCCCTCTCTGCCTGGCTGCTCTCAGCCACTCTGTCTCCAGCCTGTTGTGCTGCTTGGGGTTGTTGTGGCCAAAGTGCAGAACCCTGCCCTTGACCTTGTTAAATCTCATCCCATTTGCCTCTGCCCATCCATCCAGCTTGTCGAGTCCCTCTTTACCTCTGAATATCTGGCTTAGTGATGACCTAGCAGTACTGAGCTAATGGTTGGACTTTATGATCTTAAAGGTCTCTGCCAAACAAAACTATTCTTTGATTCTAACCCCGTGTCAGTAATCCAGGTCTGCTCCAGGGCTCCAGCACCTGCACAGTCATTTTTTTCCTCACGTTGAGATGGAAGTTCCTGTTCTGGTTTGTGCCCATTGCCCCTTGTCCTATCACAGGGCACCACTGAAAAGAGACTGGCACTTTCTTCTTGACTCCCACCTTTCAGATATATGGAAAGATGAATAAGATCCCCACTCAGTTTGCTCTTCTCCAGGCTAAATAGCCCCAAGTCTCTCAGCCTCTCCTCAACAGACAGATGCTCCAACCCCTTTATTATTTTCATAGTCTCTGTTGGACTCTCTTTAATATATCTCTGTCCCTCTTAAATTGGGGAGCCCAGGACATGACAACACCTTTAAGGGGATAAAATCCAACCATTACCTAACTTTACCATGTCAGATGCTAAACCATGTTTGTCAGCACCACATCAACGAGGAGAGGCTGAGGGAGCTGGGGGTGTGTAGCCTGGAGAAGAGGAGGCTCAGGGGCGATCTTATTGTTGTGTAATACCTACACAGTACTACCTGAAGGGAGGCTGCAGACAGCTGGGGTTGGTCTCTTCTCCCAAGCACCAGCACCAGAACAAGGGGACACAGTCTCAAGTTGTGCCGGGGGAGGTCTAGGCTGGATGTTGGGAGGAAGTTCTCAACAGAGAGAGTGATTGGCATTGGAATGGGCTGCCCAGGGAGGTGGTGGAGTTGCTGTCCCTGGAGGTGTTCAAGCAAAGCCTGGATGAGGCACTTAATGCCATGGTCTGGTTGATTGTCTAGGGCTGGGTGATAGATTGGACTGGATGATCTTGGAGGTCTTCCAACCTGCTTGATTCTGTGATCTGTGTGAAGGCACTGTCTGGTGTGACAGACATCCCAAGGAATCCTCATATCCAGTTAATAGAACTCTTTCTGTCAGCTTGTCAGGAATTTGGATGAAGGCTTATTGTAAGGCAGATTGGAAAATAAAACAGAAACTCTGCTGTTAATTAGGTTTGCTCAAAACCTGTGCCTTTTATTTTTTTAGTGTTGGTTATTTTTGACATGATCCTTTTGTACAGATGTTGTTGTCTGCAGCTGCTAACAGCAAGCCAAGACTCAGATGCTTTGCAAGGTTCCTTTCAGCCATCGGGTCACTCTTTTTCCTATGTAATGGTTAACAGCTAGTTGTGATTCAAAGTCTGTTGTCTGATGGGATGGCTGATGAAGGGGCAGGGAGCAGAAGAATGCTTTTTATTCATCACTTGTGCTGTGTTGCAACACAAGGCTGAAGTGTTCAACATCCAAACCCTAAAGCACTTCGCGCTTCTAACCTCTTCCTTCTGCCTCTCATCTCCTTCAGGAACAGAAGGAGATGATTTCCAAGGTCGACATGTCCCCTTCTAATTTGGATGCTCTTTTGAAGGAGAGACACACATTCATTTTGACCTGTGAATTCCAAGTTTAAAAGGACTCTGGTGAATAATTCTCCCCCCACATTTGAAAGCCTCATTTCTAACATACCTCAGGAACAGCCAGATCTGATAGGGAATATCATTCAGAATTCTTTCATGTAGCTCATTTCCTAATCTCTTTGCTCCATCACTGGAAGGTTAATAGGAAAAACAACAAAGAAAATAGGCATACTGCTGCAATCAAGCAAAAATCCCAACTCTCTTTGCAGAGTTATGGAGAAGCAGTCCCTAAAGTACAGTCTCTAGAGTAAGGAGGTGGGAATGTTCAGGCAATCACTCTCTCAAACCATTGTCTATGACTGCTGCCTTTCTTTTGCTGTCAGAACTACCTGAAATAGCTTTAGTTCTTGTTTCACATCCTCCATAGGCAAGTCAAGGCACTGAGGATGAAAAGAATGAGATGAATAGTGGAAGACATCAGTCAGATTTGGCTTAACTTCAACTTTTGAGTGGCAATTTGTAAAACATGACCCAGTCCTCCCAGTACTAAAAGTCTACAAATTCTTCTATTTTTTCCTTTTTTTCCCCCTTTTTTGTTCTTCTTTTTTTTTTAGGTGTCTCTTGATTGAGTAACCCAGAACCATTCAGCTAATTGGTAACAGTCACTTGTACAGACACAGATATATACAGATCCACACCCATATGTGCCTGGGTGAAATCTCATACCAATATTTTCCCTCTCATGTAAGACATGGTTACTTTTTTGTCTATTTTCAGTGTGGTTTTCTGTATTTATATCAGTATTAAATATAATTTATTAAGTTTACAACCTTGACAGTGAGAATATGTTGCCATTTATTAGGCATTGGCAAGACATTAAAACATCTGTTTTATAAGAAATATGGTACTTTTCTGGAGCTCTCCTTCTGTTAGATGGAATTACTTTGGGAAATTCTCCAGAGAGAAAGCTCTGGCTTGACATCTTCCAGCCACACTTTTGCCACAGTCCTTGGTGCAAACTTGGCACGAGCAACAGGAGAACTTAGGGGATTGCTCTTTCCCTAGACTGTTTTCTTTCCTCAAAATCCAGATGACCCAGGGGAAAGCAGGAAAGAAAAGGAGAGAAATACAGGAAAGAAATTGTGAGAGAATGGGGCTCCATCACACTTAGCTTGCTTGTGTATTATGAGGAGAGGTTGATGGAGCTGAGGTTGTTTAGCCTGGAGAAGAGGAGGCTCAGGGGTGACCTCATTGCTGTCTACAGCTCCCTGAAGGGAGGCTGTAGCCAGGTGGGGTTGGTCTCTTCTGCCAGGCAAGCAGCAACAGAACAAGGGGACACAGTCTGAAGTTGTGCCAGGGGAGGTCTAGGCTGGGTGTTAGGAGGAAGTTGTTGGCAGAGAGAGTGATTGGCATTGGAATGGGCTGCCCAGGGAGGTGGTGGAGTTTCTGTCTCTGGAGGTGTTCAAGAAAAGCCTGGATGAGGCACTTAGTGCTATGGTCTAATTGACTCGACAGGGCTGGGTGCTAGGTTGGATTGGATGATCTTGGAGGTCTCTTCCAACCTGGGTGATTCTATATTAAGAAACCATCTCCTGTCAGTGCAACCTGTCAATGCTGTCTACAATTACCTGAAGGGAGGCCTACAAATCATTTTTTCTGGCCTCTAGAACTGCTCCAACAGGTCCATGTCTTTCTCCTGCCGAGATCTAGTTTTTAGTCTTCAGACTCACATTTGAGTTCTACTGAGAACTGTCACATCACAGATCCTTTATTTGCTACACTGGCACTTCCTAGTTGTACTCCCTCTGTTCTTTTCCTTGAAGACATCAATCAAACTTCAGCTGTGAGTACTTGACATATGCTGTCATGGAATCATAGAATCAACCAGGTCAGAAGAGACCTCCAAGATCATCCAGTCCAACCTATCCTTCTAACATACAGCCTATACCTTCCCCTGGCACAACTTGAGACTGTGTCCCCTTGTTCTTTTGCTGGTTGCCTGGCAGAAGAGACCAACCCCACCTGGCTACAGCCTCCCTTCAGGCATGGCAGCCTTTCAGTACTTCAGTGGAGCCTGCAGAAAAGCTGTGGAGAGACTTTATATCAGGGTGGACACACTATCAGGGCATGCTGTGACAGGGCAAGAGGTAGTGATTGTAAATTGAAAAAGGGGAGAATTCGGCTAGACACAAGGATGATTTTTTTTTTTACACTGAGAGTGGTGAAACACTGTCCCAGGCTGCCCAGAGAGGTGGGAAATGCCCCATCCTGGCAACCATTCCAGGTCAGGTTGTTTGAGGCTCTGAGCAAGCTGCTCTAGTTGCAGAGTTCTGGACTAAATGAGCATTAAAAGTCCATTCCAATACCAATCTATGAGTCGAATAGCTGCCAGATCTGTACAGAAGCAACTCCAGTCCTCTTAAACACACTTTTAATTGCAGAACCATGGGAAAGTTTATGTTGGAAGGGATGTCCAGCAGAGTCTTGTCTAACTGCCTTCTGAAAAGTTAACTCCTTTGCAAGGCTAACTGCAGAGCTACAACAACCTCCAGCTTTGAGGTTTTGAAAAGGGCCAAGGATGGAGACTCTAGAGCACCTCTACGGAATTATAAGGACAGTAAGTGAGGACAGCCCTGCTCTAAAACCTCTACCAAAGCTGCTGATGGCAGCAGCAGGTTTGAAACTGTGGCTTCCAAGTGGCAAGGTGCTGAAGTGAAAATAAAGTAACATAAAGTAAAAAGCAGATTAATACTGAACCCATGTCAAATAAAATACTTCCGATCAGATCGGTGACTCCAAGTGAAACATTCCAGCTTCAAGGAATGCTGAAATGTTTCATTTTTTGGTTAAAAAATGCCAAGGCAAAACATTTTGACAGATGCATTTCCATTTAGTTAAAGAAAGGGCTAAGCTCCTCATCCCAATTTTAGATGAAAATAGACCTTGCAACCTTAGAACACCCCCCCAAAATCCCAAATTCTAACTACCTGTTCAGTATAGAGTGTGTAAGACCTGTGCAAAGTAGGAGAGTAAAGAGCCACACCAGATCTGTGGAGAAGGATGTGGAAGTCCTGGGGGAACAACAAGTTCACCATGAGAGAGAAATGTGTTCTTGTGCTCTATCCTAGTGAAGCCACAGCTGGAGTCTAGTGTCCAGTTTTGGGCTTCCCAGTTGAAGAAAGATAGGGAACTACTGAAGAGAGTCCAGTGGAAGCTCTGAAGATGCTGAGTGGCCTGGAGAACTGTGAGGAGGAAAGGCTGAGAGACCTGGGGTAGTTTAACGTGGAGAAGAGCAGCCTGAGAGGAAAGGCTGAGAGACCTGGGGTAGTTTAACGTGGAGAAGAGCAGCATGAGAGGGGGTTTGATCAAGGCTCAGCAATAGCTATGGGATGGGAGACAAAAGGGTGAGGCCAGACTCATTTTAGTGGTGCCCAGTGACAGGACAAGGGGCAGTGGGCAGAAGCTGGAACCCAGGAGGTTCCATCTGAAGAGAAGGAAAAACTTCTTGGGTGTGAGGGTGCTGGAGCCCTGTCTCAGGCTGCCCAGAGAGGTTGTGGAGTCTTCTCTAAAAAGGAAATTCCAACCCCACCTGGACATTTTGATCCTGGATATCCTCTTATGGATGACTGCTTTAGCAGGGAGGCTGAACTGGATGATCTCTAGAGGTCCCTTCCAAGGCCTAGTGTTCTGTGATTCTGTGATCTTCTGGACCTTAAAGTCTGTGAATTTGCTACACAGCCTTGAATATTTAAATCCACACACTGCCACATGCAAACAACAACTTGATTCTCCAGAACTTTGTGAAGGAGTTTATAGAATCATAGAATCATCCAACCCTGGCCAGTCAACCAGACCATGGCACTAAGTGCCTCATCCAGGCTTTGCTTCAACACCTCCAGGGACAGCGACTCCGCCACCTCCCTGGGCAGCCCATTCCGATGCCAATCACTCTCTCTGCCAACAACTTCCTCCTAACATCCAGCCTAGACCTCCCCTGGCACAACTTGAGACTGTGTCCCCCTCTTCTGTTGGTGCTTGCCTCAGAGAAGAGATCAACCCCACCTGGCTACAGCCTCTCTTCAGGTAGTTGTAGACACCAACTGAGCCTCCTCTTCTGCAGGCTGCACACCCCCAGCTCCCTCAGCCTCTCCTCACAGGGCTGTGCTCCAGGCCCCTCATCAGCTTTGTTGCCCTTCTCTGGACACATTCCAGCACCTCAACATCTCTCTTGAATTGAGGAGCCCAGAACTGGACACAGTACTCAAGCACAGTGCTGAGTCCAGGGGCAGAATAACCTCCCTTGTCCTGCTGCCCACACTGCTCCTGAGCCAGCCCAGGGTGCCATTGGCTCTCCTGCCCATCTGGGCACACTGCTGGCTTATGTTCAGCTACTCTCTACCAGCACCCCCAGGGCCCTCTCTGCCTAGCTGTTTTGAGGCACTCTGTCCCCAGCCTGTAGTGCTGCTTGGGGTTGTTGTGGCCAAAGTGTAGAAGCCTGCACTTGGCCTTGTTAAGTCTCATCCCACTGGCCTCTGCCCACCCATCCAGCCTGGCAAGGTCCCTCTGCAGAGTTGAATAATTTCAATGTATTAAAAAAACCCCAAGCCCTCACCTAAATCAAATGTACAGTCTCATCCCCCAAAGTAACTAGTTAATTTTAAGTAATTGCCTAGAGAGAAGGGGAGAGTCTCTTTCAAATCATCTACCAATCCTTGAATCACTCTCCAGGCGTAGCTGTGGTGGAGCTGAGTGCTGCGTGCTGGTAGTACACACTTTCAGTTTCATCAGTCTGCTCTCTGCAATGTTTCAAAGGTCTTGGCTGTGACTTGATATTTCCTGCCACTGTTTGCTGGTTTTGTGGCCCTTTGGAGCAGAACAAGCACTGGCTTACACCTCCCTGCCAGTTATGTCTGTCTTGGAAATCTGTGCGGGACTTAGGAGAAAACTGATCTGAGAGCTGACTGCAGGAGGCACCATCTGCTTTGGATGACTCTGAAAGCCCTTGGTGGATGGGCACAAGGTCTGATGACAGGCTTACAGAGCTCCTGGAGCCTGGCCTGAGGAAGTGGGGGATCTTGTGCCATTTCTCTTGCCAGGATGTTTAAATTCACTCTGCAGACCCCAAACACCTGCCAAAAATGAAAACATATACAGCAATGACAGTTCAGAGAGAGCTAAAAGCCAATGTGTCCAGTGAGCACCATCCTCATTTTCTTCATCATCAAAGAGCTGCATTTCAAGCCATGTTTTGAAGGACTGTTGGTAAACATTGTTCATACCTGCCAGCATCCTGTGGGTTGAAAGACCTGAAAGTTGCTGTTGCCCCTTGTTTTAGCCAGTCTGCTTCTGCCAAACCAAATCAGTCTGAGGGCTTCTGTAGTTCATGGTAAAAGGCTTATAGTTATATGGAATCCATACTTCCAGTTGGCTTCCTGCCCCTCAGAATTCAAGAGGAAGTTAGACAGAGGTGAAGTGCAGAGACAAGTCTGGTTGATGTGCCACAATCCAAAAGCCATCTAGAGAAAGAGGGAGGCCAGGTAATCACAGGAGAAGATCTGCTGTTGGCAATGGAAAAGCTGAGACTACTGGAAGCAGCAATCTCTGTAAAACACTTTCTTACACAAAGAATATTTGGAGAACTGGCTGATGCTGGTGGTCCTCTCCAACCACAGCGATCCATAGCGATTGGATGTTGTGCCAAGGGATTTGGTTTAGTCAAGGACTTGTCAGTGTGAAACTAATCATAGAATCATAGAATGGTTTAGGTTGGAAGGGACCTCAAGGATCATCCAGCTCCAACCCCCTGCCATAGGCAGGGACACCTCCCACTAGAGCAGGTTGCTCAAGGCCTCATCCAGCCTGGCTTTAAACACCTCCAGGGAGGAAGCATCCACAACCTCCCTGGGCAAGCTGTGCCAGTGCCTTACCACCCTCACTGTAAAGAACTTCCTCCTAACATCCAGTCTAAATCTCCCCTCTTCCAGCTTAAACCCATTCCCCCTCATCCTGACATTCCCAGACCTTGTAAATAGTCCCTCCCCAGCCTTCCTGTAGGCTCCCTTCAGATACTGGAAAGCCACTCTAAGGATTGGACTCGAGGAGCTTGAAGGGCTTTGCCAATCTAAGCAGTTCTGTGATTCTGTGAATACTCCTTTTTGGTTCAGTCTATCTGTATGGCAGCATAAAAATGGCTTTTCAGCCTTTCTGAGGTGCATATGGACTACTGTGGTGTTTCTGGATGGGAGGTATTGCACAGAATGTAAAGAGGAAAGTCTGTCCTCCAGCTCTCTGATTTCCCCTTTCAGTTCTGAAAGGCCACCAAAAGGTCTCCCAAGAGCCTTCTCTTCTCCAGGCTGAACAACACCAACTCTCAGCCTGGCCTCATAGTAGAGAGCTTCCATCCCTCTCATCTTTACTGTGCCTTCCTCTGGCCCTGCTCCAACAGATCCATGCCTCTGCTGTGCTGAGAACTTCAGAGCTAACCTCAGCATTGTAGGTGAGGTCTCAGCAGAGTGGAGTGGTGGACAAAATCCCCTCCCTCGCTCATCTGTTACATAGAGGAACATGAGCCAGCAGTGTGCCCAGGTGGCCTGGAGAGCCAATGGCATCCTGGCCTGGCTCAGGAACAGCGTGGCCAGTAGGACAAGGGAGGTTATTCTTCCCTTGTACTCAACACTGGTCAGGCCACACCTTGAGTCCTGTGTCTAGTTGTGGGCTCCTCAATTTAAGAGAGAGGTTGAGGTGTGGGAACATATCCAGAGAAGGGCAACGAAGCTGGTGAGGGTCCTGGAACACAGCTCTATGAGAGGCTGAGGGAGCTGGGAGTGTGCAGCCTGCAGAAGAGGAGGCTCAGGGCAGAGCTCATTGCTGTCTGCAACTACCTGAAGGGAGGCTGTAGCCAGGTGGGGTTGGGCTCTTCTGCCAGGCAAGCAGCAACGGGTGAAGGGAACACAGTCTCAAGTTGTGCCAGGGCAGGTCTAGGCTGGATGTTGGGAGGAAGTTGTTGCCAGAGAGAGTGATTGGCATTGGAATGGGCTGCCCAGGGAGGTGGTGGAGTCACTTTTGCTGGAGGTGTTGAAGCAAAGCCTGGATGAGGCACTTAGTGCCATGGTCTGGTTGATTGGCCAGGGCTGGGTGCTAGGTTGGACTGGCTGAGCTTGGAGTTCTCTTCCAATCTGGTTGATTCTATCGTTCTATGATTCTATATTCAACAGGCCTCCCTTGCTCTTCTGTTACATAAAGTGAAATTCAAGAGGTATTATTAGGAGGAGATTACAGTCACAGTTCCTTGACAGTGAAGGATCTGCCTCATGAACTAACCCAGAGCCTGATGTCAGGCACACAGAATAGTTCACTGCTGAATTAGTGTGCTCCATACTGTTGAACTCGTATCACACATAATCCAGTGACAGCAAACGATGAGAGCAGAGCTGCTGTCTACATGTCCCAGTGCAGAGGAGTGGGGAGCTTCAAATCCTAGAAATTATTATCTTTAAGGTTTTAAGCCTGCAAGCACAAGGCTGCAGGCAGGGCTATAAAATGAAGGTGATATGCATACATGTATAGAAGAGTTATTTTTTCTTTCCTGAGGATAAAGAGAAAGTCATTCAAGCCATCTCTCCAGCCAGTGTGGTTCGAGAGGGAAGAGCCAAAAAGGACTGGAAAGTAGATTTATATTGTGTTGGTGGTGGCAGGTTGGACTGGTTAAAGAAAATCTAGTCCCTTACTGACATAAGGGATGACTGCTGGTATGTTACCTCCCTGTGTGCTGGTCTGAGTCTTTTCCAAAGCTAATGCCAATGGGAAGACCAAGACAAAAGTATTTCAGTCCTATGATGCTCATTGCTTTAGCTTGTATTAACTACAGCAGGTAGAGCTCTATAGGTGGAAACTCTGGACAAGGAGTCTGTGATGGTTTGGGTGTTACCCCCCCCCCCCCCACTCTTATGAAATCAGCCAGACTAGACTCAGCCAAGCTGGAAATTAAGGCATGAGCGTTGAATTTCCAGCTTAGCACAATATAGAAGCAGGTATTTATAATATCTACAGCTGTAGACAGAAGTAGACAAGTTAAAAAAGTAATACAGAGACACAGCAGCCCTCCCAGAATCCAGAGTCCCCAGCAGGGGCTCCCAACCACCTTTCCACCTCCCTTCAACCCCTCTACCTTATCCCAGACTTTGCCTTACATTCAAGGTGAGTTTGGAGAATCAGACAGGGAGGGTAGGAAGCAGAAGGATTAGTTACACAGACAGCAGGTTAGGGAGAGAAGTGCAGGCAGCCACAGCCAGAGAGCAACTCTGTCATCTATGTTTGTGTTCTTGTTTTTATACATCTCAGCAAGCCTATGAGTGCAGCAGACATCAGCATTGTTTCCTTTTCACAGCCTGTCATCTAATTCTTCTCACCAGAATATTCCAGCTAGCTTCAAACTAGCACAGGGTCTGTGTCCCATTTAGTTTCTCTTCTTCTCCATACAATTCATACAGAGCATTTACTAACACTTGCAGTAGTCTGGAGTGGTGAGATGTTCTTGTCTCAGCAGATAGACTACCCTAATGCTTGTAGTTTAATGGGCATTCAATGTTGCCCATGGAACGTGAAGCTAGACCTGTGCATAGTGCTCTTTGTAGGAATTGGGTTAATTGAAAGAGGGAAGGAAGGCAGGCAGGAAGGAAGGAAGGAAGGAAGGGAGGGAGGGAGGGAGGAAGGAAGAAAATAAGAAAGAATGAAGGAAGAAAAGAAGGAAGCAAAGAAAGAAGGAAGGAAGGAAAGAAAGGAAGGAAGGAAGGGAGGGAGGGAGGGAGGGAGGGAGGGAGGGAGGGAGGGAGGGAGGGAGGGAGGAAGGAAGTAAGTAAGAAGGAAGGAAGGAAAGAAAGGAAGGAAGAAAAAGAAAAGAAAGAAAGAAAGAAAGAGAAAGAAAAATAGATGGAAGGAAGGAAGAAAGGAAGGAAGAAAAAGAAAAGAAAGAAAGAAATCTCAATTTTGAAAGAATTTTGGCTTTTGAAAATCTCAATCTGTTGTTAAGAACAGAAAAAAAACCTGTTTCTAGTTAAGAGGGGGAAATGTTTTCCTGAAAGTGTCTTCTCAAAAGCCATTCATTTGATTTTAATTTTTAACAGAAATAAAAACAAGTCAGGAGGTTGCCATGGCCTTGTCATGTGTGAATTAGTGATGCTGTGGTGCTTGAAGCCAGCATAGGATGAAGATAGGGTTAGGGAAATTGTCTGCAACCAAACATCCACCAGCACAGTAACCAGGACTAAGTCATGGCCAGCATAATTCTTCACAAAGCCATATAAAAAACATGAAAGTGATCACAGTCCCTGGGTTTCTGACAAGAAATAGCTTTACAGAAGTATAGAACAGTTGGGGGGGGGATCTTAAAAGGAGCTTGATTTAATAGAAAACTGCCTCCAACCCATTTGGAACAGGAAAAAATCCAAAGTACGTGGGCAATTTTTTCCTGAAGTGCTCTTCAAAGAGCTGGTATTCAAGGATACTCTGGAAAGGGGACAGGAGAGAGAGATCAAACACAAACACAGGCAGCCAAACTGCACTTGTCAAGAGACAGGAGGAAAGGAAAAATTGGAATTAATATTGCTAGCCAGAAAGTTAATAAGTCCTGAGTGATGAAGCTGATGAAGGTTTGTTTCCTGTATAACACAAGGTCTCATGGTTGAAGTCTTCTGTGTCTACTAAATTGTGAGTCAGGATTAAAACAAGCCCCTGAAGTTTGGGGTTTTTGTATTAGCTGCTGCCTCTGTAGACCCCTTAGCACCTAACATGAGATGAGTTCATGTGTTATTTTGGTAAGGCACTCAGAGATTCTCTTTCCCTTTCCTTTTTTTGGTAAGGCACTGATAGATTTTCTTTCCCTTTCCTTTTTTCACCCTAATGTAGGAACCCAAAGCCTTCTGTCAAAATTGACAATAATCAATCAAAGGATTCAGAAAGTATTGAAAGAAGAATGTGTAAGCACTGAGGGTTGCACAGACATGACACAAACAATATTAGTGCTTGAAGATTCCTGGTGCAACAAAATAGACTCAAATCTTCTAGTACAGGCTGGGGAAGGAGTGGCTGGAGAGCTGCTGGGCAGAAAAGGACCTGGGGGTGTTGGTGGCCAGCCAGCTGAACATGAGCCAGCAGTGTGCCCAGGTAGCCAAGAAGGCCAACAGTATCCTGGCCTGGATCAGCAGTGGTGTGACCAGCAGGAGTAGGGAGGTGATCATGCCCCTCTGCTCAGCGCTCCTGAGTCCACACCTCGAGTACTGTGTCCAGTTTTGGTCACCACAGTATAGGAGGGACACTGAGGTGCTGGAGTGGGTGCAGAGAAGGGTGACGAGGATGGGGAGGGGTCTGGCAAACATGAGCTGTGAGGAGCAGCTGAGGGAGCTGGGGGTGTTTAGTCTGGAGAAGAGGAGGCTGAGAGGGGACCTTATTGCCCTCTACAGCTACCTAAAAGGAGGTTGTAGTGAGGCTGGAGCTGGTTTCTTCTCCCACATGACTAATGATAGGACAAAAGGAAATGGCTTCAAGTTGCACCTGGAGGGGAGCTTTAGGTTGGATGTTGGGAGGAAGTTCTTTTCCTGAGCAGGTGGTCAGGCACTGGAACAGGCTGCCCAGGGAGGTGGTGGAGTCACCATCCCTGGAGGTGTTTAAAAGGAGAGTGGATGTGGTGCTTGAGGCTATGGTCTGGTGCTGAAGGCTGCTGGGATAAAGGTTGGACTGGCTGCTTCTGGTGGTCCTTTGCAAACATAGCGATCCATAGTGATGAGATGTTGTGCTGAGGGCTTTGGGTTAGTCAAGGACTTATCAATGTGAAACTAATGATTGGACTTGAGGAGCTTGAAGGGCTTTGCCAGTCTAAGAAAATAAAACAAATATTAGCCACTTTGTGCCACCCAGCAGCTCTCTCCTTTATAGAGAGAATTTTGATTCCCAAACCAATTTTCTTTGGCCAGCTGGCAATAGCCATAGGAAAGACAGAAGAATAAAGATCAGTGGGCTCTCAACAGTTTGTAACTTCCCCATTAGGCTTCTTCCAAAGAATGTTGGCAGAGAAATCCAGGTATGTTTCCCCCAGACTATGCAGGCTGAGTGAGCTGAGGATTAGCAGCAATATAGTGACTGCAGCTCAAAGTTCACGCAGTGCTGACCTGCCTTGCATGCATGGTGTGGTCACAGTGGCACTGCTCAGAGGCCTCATGAGAGTCTCTTCAGTTCAGTGAACTGTCAGCTAATCTTTGCAGTGCCCCTTCCCTCGTGAAGACACCTCCATGCTGTGACAGTTTGCTTGTTTGAACTGCTGATGTAGATGTGACTTCAGCTGCTTAGACCCCAATGGGTCTGACTGGGTCATAGTGCTGAGAAACCTCGGTGGCTCTGAGCTGCTACATCTGTACCTGCAGTTCTGAAAAGAGATGATACTAGATGTGGTTCCAGCTATTTGGGCATGACTTCTTTTTCTATTCTCAAGACATTACTAATTTCTTCTGCTGGTCTTCTGAGGTGATGAATTTTAAGGAAGCTCCCAGTGGTAATGGGGTACAAGAGTGATGCAGGGAAAAGAGAGTGAATTGCTCTGTGATGGTTCTCTGCCTTTTCTGTTTTGCAGATCCCTTGAGGTTTTCATGTGGGGGTAACTTCCTGCCTTCCATTAGTGAACTTCAGCCTCTTTTTGAGGCTTTTGCTACCATTTGTTACTTGACTTTTCCAGATCATAACCTGCCATGGGTTTGCAGGTCACAAGTTGAAGTTTCTAGCTTTGGAAAGGTAAAAACACCCTTCCTGAGTTGCATCCAAAGCTCTTTGACCTCAGTTGTGAGAGTCACTGACTCAATGTGGGCTTTGGATCAGACCTTGAAAGGTCTGTAGCTTTTTACCAACTGCCTGTCCTCTGTGTCCTCTCTCCTGTGTTTGTTGTTCCCTTTTTTCCACTCCAGCAGATGTTTTCCAGGCAACAGGGCAGGATCTTGCTTCACTTGAAGCCAGAGCCAACCTCTGATGGTCTTGCACTGATGAATACCACTAGGAGCGGCACCTCTAAACAATCACAAGTGAAGAGCTGGGGAAATGCCCTTCCTGCCCCTGTGATCCTTTCTCCCTGGAATACCAAAAGCATATCAAACAAAGTTTCAGACAAGCTACTAAAGCAGGAGAAAAAGAGAGGGAGCACTTTGAGTTTGTTCATGGTGGCTTCCACACCTACAGTCTTGATGAGCCTTCATGAGAATGAAATTTAGAACGTGCAGTTTTGCTGGCTGATCCTTTAAGGGCAGGCAGCTCTTTTAGCTGCCTCATTGCTCACTGTTTCTGCTTACCAATGCCCAAATCAGAGCCCATTTCTCAGTGACATCTATCTTCCAGCTGCTAATACTCTGCTTCTGGGTGGGATTTCTTTCTCTGATACCAGGGATCTGGGCTTCAGCAGTGCAAGACCTCCTACATCTCTTTTGAGACCATTAAACATGCTGTAAAAGAGCAATGCTGTGTACGCCAATAGAAGCATATGTTTTTGGTACTCAACCTATTGCAGTATGTTTCCATCAACTTTTTATGCCTTTTCCCTTTTTATCTACTTCCCCCCCACCTCCCACTCCAGGACAAAGCCTTCTTGCAATAAAACTCAGTATTATTTACTTCTTGAAGGGAATTTTTTGAGATCAAGTAAACTCTTCCTATTATTTCAGCTCAATAACTTCATTTTTTGGTATTCTTACTTGCATTTCATTTCTGTTCTTCTCACAGAGAAACTGCAAGTAGTTTTTTACACATCATTGTTTTCTAGCTGTCTGCTTAGAATCATAGAATGGTTTGGATTGAAAGAGGTATTTCAGAGCATGAGGTCTAAAAGTTACCTCAGCACTGCCAGGTCGCCACTAAACCATGTGCCTCAGCACCACATCTCTACATCTTTTAAACCCCTCCGGGGATGGGGACTCCACTACTGCCCTGGGAAGCCTGGGCAAGGCCTTGAAAAATCCTTTCCATGAAGAAAATTTTCCTGATATTCACTCTAAACTTCCCCAGCACAAATTGAGATCATTTCTTCTTTTTCTGTCACTTGTTCCTTGGAAGAAGAGCCCAACTCCCACATGGCTTCAACCTCTTTTCAGAGAGCTGAAGGTCTTCCCTCAGCATCCTTTCCTCCAGGCTTAACAGCCCCATTTCCTCAGCTACTCCCCACCAGGCTTGTACTCCAAACCTCTCACCAACTTTGTTGCCCTTTTCTTAACATTCTGTAGCACCCCAATGGCTTTTTTGGGGTGAGGGGCCCAAAATTGAACCCAGCTTTCAAAATGTGTCCTCAGTAGTGTCACTTCCAGGGGAACAATCTCTGCTTTGGTCCTGCTGGCACTTGAAAAAGAATGTGAGAAAAATCAGTATAGGAAGTTGATTATTGAGGGGGAGAAAAAAAAAATGTTCCATTTCTTCAAGCCTCCAACTTTATTTCACCCCAAAATTAGAATTTGTTTTGCATATCTCTTTGAGTTGCAGCTGATAAATCTTATCTCTTACCTACTGGAGTGGATTTATTCTTCCCAAGCTTCTCTTCCTATAGTTAAAAAGCTCACATATTCCCTCAAATCTGAAAAGAGGTTAAGGCAAGCACCACTGCTGATCTCAATTTATTTTCTACCCATCTCCTGATGCTTTCCAGTAGTCCAGGGGAAGGAATCATCCTCCTGATGCTTTCTAGTAGTCCAGGGGAAGGAATCATCCTCCTGATGCTTTCTAGTAGTCCAGGGGAAGGAATCATCCTCATGATGCTTTCCAGTAGTCCAGGGGAAGGAATCATCCTCATGATGCTTTCCAGTAGTCCAGGGGAAGGAAGCATCACAACGGCAGTGTGGTCTTCATGGCTGACCTTCTTTCACCTCCTTCAAGCCACAGCCAAAGCTAAAGAGATCAAAGCTAAAGAGATGAAGCTAAAGGGATCAAAGGTCTGCTAAAATGTGTGCAGTCACCCAAGAATTATGTTGTATTTTGGGTGAAGGGTCTGTCAGGAAAGGTCCAAATCCGCAAGCGAGACAGACTGCAGGAATCTCAACCACATTCTCTGAAGATCAAGAGGATTTTTCTGTGATTTCGTTGAGCTTTAGCTCAAGCCCTACAAGATTTCATCCAAAGCCTATTGGAATCTGTAGAAAGAGCCCCATTGACTTGCCTGGGCACTGAATCACATCTAGGAATGACCGAAAAACTCTTCCAGATGACAATTTCAGCTCGGTGCTGCCTAAAGACCCAAACTGGGAAAACTCTGTTTTGCTGGAACGTTGCTTTAGGGAAATCAAATAGGAAAAGAAGTTCCCAAGCTTCAATCAAAATTAAAATTGCCCTTTAGAAAACAAATAAATAAACTTTGCCATCTGTGATTCTCTCATTTGACTCAACATTTTCATTAAAAGCAGACGGGTGCTTCCTCCACCTTTGACGAGCTTAAGCAAGGGAAAAAAGAAAGAAAGATGTTTATTTAAGGATCATAATTTGTTTAGAGCTAGCAAACCAAATACCTTGCTGTGCATGAGTTATTAGCTCGTTGCAGGGTTGCTCTGTTTAAACCAGCCTTTGACGTTGATTCAGCTAAGTATGTGTCTCCAAAATGAGAATCAGATGCATGGCGAGAGCAGGCTTTGGCATTTTGTCAGGGTGTGATCTGGGGAGACAGGCTTGAAACTCTCCATAGTATTAGAAGTAAAAAAAGGGGACCAAAAAAGAGAGAGGTTTTGTAGTATTTGTAAAGAAAATGCTTGCCTTGGGGGTGTGTTAGTGCTACAAGAAAGGTCATGATTCATTGGAGTTTGCATTTCTCATCGAGTCACAGAAATGAACCACACTTTTGGTTGGAAAAGACCTCTCTAAGATCATCAAGACCAACTGTCAACTTGCCACCACCGTGGCCATTAAACTGTGCCCCAGAGTGAAATGTCCACATGCTTCTTGACCAGCTCCAGGGATGGTGACTGCACTGTCTCCCTGGGCAGCCTGTTCCAATGTCTGACCACTCTTTCAGTGAAAAACAGTTACTCCTAATACCCAACCTAAACTTCTCCTGGCACAATTTCAGGCGACTTCCTCTACTTCTGTTACCTGATACTAGACAGAAGAGACCAACCCCCACCTCACTCCAACCTCCTTTCAGGCATTTGTAGAGAGCCATGAGGCCTCCACTCACCCTCCTCTTCTCCAGACTAAACAACCCCAGATCCCTCAGCCACTCCTTGCAAGTCATTTGGTGCTAACCATTTGTAGCCACTTGACTTGAAGAACCAGGACAGGGAACTGCTAATATGGGGTATGAGAGGCCAAGGAAAGCATGTAAAAAGGAGTGTGTGAATTGGCCAAAGCTGGCTAATGTCACTTTTACTTCTGTGTAAAAGCAGGACAAGTTGTTTGGCTTTCCACTCAAATAGCTGCAGGCATCAGGCTTCAGCTGTGAGCAAGTTTCTAGCATCGTACCTGCTTGCATCTGCAGATGATTGGCACTTCCATGGCTTGCTTTGCTCCTTGGGATTTCAAAAGAGCTTTACAGTGAGTCTGATGCACTCCTGGGCTGCATCACTCTTGCTTTAACCTGGAAAGCAAAGCAGCCCTTATTCTGAACAAGCCACCACTCCGCCCAGGTGAAGTGCTCCACTGGAGTGACCCAAGTTACTGACCATGATCCTTCATACACAGAGTTGTAATCAGCTGCTAAGTGGGCAGAACCCTCTGGGCTGGAATAGCACACGTGCAGGTTTCCTCTTCTACCTCGGGGATGATCTCATCACCAGCTTCTCTACTCAGTGTTTTGTACTTCATCTGATCAGAATCATGACTTTAGCTGCTCTTGAAAGTTTTTTTTTCCTTTGAGTCTTGGCATCCCCCTAAACCAACATTTCCATAGGGACTTCCAGTCATCCCTACTTACCAAGAAAACCACAGAGGATTCCTGTATAGTGCTCTGGTAGAAACACAGTGTGCTGCATGTGGCTTTTTTTTTTGGTTAAGCACCTCCCATCCTTATCCAGTGCTTCTTTTCTTGCTTTCCTTTATCCACTGTGACTTGTGAGTAATTTGAATCAGTCCTGAGTTTTTCAAGACATTTCAAGACTAGATTCCTGGGACAGAACACAGGCAATTCTGGTCTCAGTTACATGAGGGTAAAATTTAAGCCATAGAATCATAGAAACATAGATTGTTTTGGTTGGAAGAGACCTCCAAAATCATCAAGTCCAAATGTTAACCCAACACTGCCAGATCACCACTAAAGCACGTCCTTCAGCACCACTTCTACAGGGTTTTGAAACTCCTCCAGGGATAGTGACTCCATCTCTGCCCTTGTCAGCCTGTTCCAGTACCTCAGAATGATTCTGGTAAGACATCTTCCTGATTTCCAACCTAAACCTCCCCTGGCACAACTTGAGACTATTTAATCTTATCTGATCTCTTATTCTTTGAGAGAAGAGACCAATCCCCACTTGGTCCTAACCTCCTTTCAGGGAGTTGTAGAGGGCTAGAATGTCTCCTGTCAGCCTGCTCTTCCCCAGGTGAAGCAATCCTAGGTCCCTCAGCTGCTCCTCACAAGACTTGTTCTCCAGACCTTTCATTAGACTCATTGCTCTTCTTTGGACAAGCTCTAGACCTCGATGTGCTTCTTGGAGTGAAGGCTTGCAAAACTGAATCTAGTACTTGAGGTGCAGCCTTGTCAGTGCTAAGGGAGGGAAGCTGAGTGATTCATCTTGCCATTATAGGTGGTGAAGACATGAATTGCTCCTTGAGAGACATTGCCTTTGTTGACTATGACTATGACTATGACTATGACTATGACTATGACTGTAGTTGCTTGGATGTAGAGGTCTCACGATATCTAGGGAAGCTGTGAGCACCTAGTGTCTCACCTCTGATCTCTACTCATAGCAGTGGATATATGGTCAAATCATGCTCTCGTAGGTGCTGAGGATGAGCTAAGCTGTGCTCTCCAGAGAAGGAGACTTCACGATCTCTCTGGGTAGCTTGCTCCAGGATTCCAGCACCCTCACAGCAAAGAAGTGTTTCTACTTAGTTGGAACCTCCTGAGTTTCTGGTGGCCTGTCAGTGGGCACCACTACAGTGAGCCTGACCTCATGCTCTTGATCTCAGCTCTTTAGATATTGATAAGAATTCAGGAGATCTCTTCTCAGGCAGCTTTCCTCCAGCCCCAGATCTCTCAGCCTTTCCTTTTCACAGAGATTCTCCAGTCTCCTTAGCATCTTTGTGGTCTCCCACTGGACTCTCTCCAGTAGTTCCCTGTCTCTCTTAGACTGGTAAGCCCAGACCTGGACCTTAGTGGCCTCACTGGAGCAGAGTAGAGGGGCAGGAGAACCTTTCAAAAGCACTCATAGAAGTGCTGGCAATCCCCCAATGAAGATGAGGTTCTCATGGCCTAACTTTGGTCACCTAACTTTTATGTATCCAGTCTAAGCTAAGGGCATACACTCTCATTTCATCAACAGAGAGACAGAAACATCTCTGAAGACCAACCCAGTTTGTTAGATAATTACCTAAGCAATGAAGTGTGCTCTGGAGGTGTTTGGGGAGTACTTATCAGAGGTATTTCCCTTCTTGGTGGCTAGATTTAGGTGAGAAATATTTCACTTTCCAGCTACTTTGGGAAGCTCCAGTCTAAGTTTACTGGATATAACATTCCAGCAGCTCTGTCTGGGGTAATGGGGGGTCTGTTGGCTTCCTGTTGAGTCCCAATCTTTCCATTTGGAGATGCTTTCACTCTTTGTTAACTTTAAGGAAAGGGAGAGAAAATTTGCTCTTAGTCTATCTTTTATTTTTACTTTTCTGTTGCTCATCTCCCAGAATTTCTTAACTCTGTCAACAAAACCTCAGCTATAATAAGCAAACAGCAGGCAGAAATACAGAGTTATGGCAGAAGTATGCTTGCCAAAAGCCCATTTCCTTCCGTGTTCTCAAGAGTTGAGTGATTCTTACATTCCTCCAACCTCTATGTATATAACAAACTCCTGTTCCTTGGGTTTTTGTCACTTCCAAACAGAAAGATGATAACTAGCAGCAAATGGTGCTTTGTTTTCTGCTACAGTTACATTATTTATGTCCTGTCTGGGTCTATAAGTTTCACACCTTCCCTTTTTGCTTCAAGAAAGGCCTCTGATGGCCATTAATTTGATGATGCAGCTGGAAGAAACTTGCCAGCACTCTCCCAATAGACTGGAAGAGGCCTGGGACATTTCCAGATAATAGGATTTGTGAGTTTTCATACACACTCTTATTTCAATAGAAGAGCTGCAATTTAGATTGCATAAAAACAGATGAAGAAAAACAGGGAAGAAAAACAGTGAGCATAAACAGTCACCTACTCACAAAAAGTGTTACATACATGTCATGGAATCATAGAATCAACCAGGTTGGAAGAGATCTCCAAGATCATCCAGTCCAAACTATCACCCAGCCCTGGCCAATCAACCAGACCATGGCACTAAGTGCCTCATCCAGGCTTTGCTTCAACACCTCCAGGGATGGTGACTCCACCACCTCCCTGGGCAGCCCATTCCAATGCCAATCACTCTCTCTGCCAACAACTTCCTCCTAACATCCAGCCTAGACCTCCCCTGGCACAACTTGAGACTGTGTCCCCTTCTTCTGTTGCTTCTTGCCTGGCAGAAGAGCCCAACCCCACCTGGCTACAGCCTCCCTTCAGGTAGTTGTAGGCAGCAATGAGGTCTGCCCTGAGCCTCTTCTTCTGCAGGCTGCACACCCCCAGCTCCCTCAGCCTCTCCTCACAGGGCTGTGCTCCAGGCCCCTCATGTATGTGTGTGTGTATATATATATATATATTTGTGTGTGTGTATACTTTTATTTTCAGGTGCTGTAGCAGGTCCAGAGAAGGGCAACAAAGCTGAGGAAGGATCTAGAGCACAAATATTGAGGAGCAAGTGAGGGACCAAGGGTTGTTGAGCCTTGAGAAATGTAGGCTGAGGAGGGACCTTCTGGCTCTCTCCAGCTCCCTAAAAGGAGGTTGGAGCCAAGTGGGGACTGATGTCTTCTCCCAAGGAACAAGTGATAGGACAGCAGAAAATGTCCTCAAGTTGGCCCAGAAGGGATTTAGGTTGGACATTAAGAAAGATTCTTCCCCAAAAGGGTTTTCAAGGCCAAGGCTTTCCAGGGCAATGGTAGAGTCCCCACTGCTGCAGAGGCTTAAAAGCTGTGGAGATGTGGTGCTGAGGGCTGTGGTTTACTGGTGACTGGCAATGCTGGGCTGATGTTTACACTTGATGATCTTACCAATCTCTTCCAACCAAAACCATTCTATGACTCTATGATTCTAAGTCTTGCCTCACACATAACCTCCTTCTGTCATGAACAAAGCATGTTTTCACCTAGACTGAAGATCATCTTGTATCAGAAGGAGTAATAATAGGGTTATGCCATGCATTGACTGGTTAACCTCAGGAACAGGCTGCATGTCGTCGTGGAAGCTGAGATATTAAACAGATCATTGTGCCCAGTTATCTCACACACCATACAGTGACTCCCAGGGTGACATTTCTATCTTGTCCCTTTCTCCTCACATCAGCAGTCTGGATTTTATTTTCATCTGCACCACCAAGGCACTGTGACCTGAGAGAGTTTCAGTACATCCCATGCTTTGGAGCTCTGTGGAGAACACCCAGGTTAATCCCCCCACTCCATATGGGGACAAGATGACATCCAGAATAGAAGCACAGAGTAACAGAAGAGCTGGTGGCAGCTGAGACTCTTTGTTTGCCATATGATTTAAGCTCTCAGCCTTTGGGAAGGGGTGTGCTTGGAGTCACTGAGGGCAAAGCCACAGTATTCTGGCTTGGAGCTGCCTGCTTCCCAAGGGGAAGCACCAGGGTACTTCAGGAGAGCCTGGGACAGTGTGGTCCAAGGAGCTTGGCCACAAGCAGCCCTTGGACAGAAGGACTCAGCATAAACCACTGAAACCATAATGAGGGGCCTGAACCAAAAACATGGCAAGTTGTCCTCCAAGCTCATATCAGGACACTTCATGTGTAGTTCTGGCCCAGATCTCCCCAAATTTAAATGTCCTTTAGGAATAAAAACCTTTTTTTCTGCCTTCCCCCCCCCCCCCCCCCCCCCCCCCCCCCCCCCCCCCCCCCCCTTTTCCCCCCAAAACCCCCTCCTTCGGCAAA
>WAAF01013623.1:37442-82834 GCA_013400475.1 Tricholaema leucomelas
TGAGCAACCTGTTCTAATGGGAGGTGTCCCTGCCTATGGCAGGGGATTGGAACAAGATGATCCTTGAGGTCCCTTCCAACCTAATCCATTCTATGATTCTATGATTGATTCTATGTCCCTAGATTCCTTCCATTCTGTGATTCTGTCATCTGGTAATTGTTCTTCACCTTTTATGCTGTTAAAATGTTCCTAGAGACATTAACTGGTGAAATGAAGGACATCCTATAACATTAAACAGGTGAAATGAGGGACATCCTATAACATTAAACAGATTAAATGAGTGATTTGCCATTGGAATGGGCTGCCCAGGGAGGTGGTGGAGTCACCATCCCTGGAGGTGTTGAAGCAAAGCCTGGATGAGGCACTTAGTGCCATGGTCTGGTTGACTGGATAGGGCTGGGTGCTAGGTTGGACTGGATGATCTTGCAGGTCTCTTCCAACCTGATTGATTCTGTGATTCTGTGACATCCTATGACATTAAACAGGTGAAATGAGGGACATCCTATAAAAATCCCAGTCTGGCCCTTCACATCTAAACCAAGTCATAGGAAAGACAATTCATAGAAGCTTTTTTTTCTCCACCAACACCAACAGTATGGTCTAAGTGCATCCAGAGTTAACACTGCAAAAATAATTCACTAGAGAAAAGCTGAGGTGGAGAGGAAAGGGGTCTGAGGGTTGTGGCAGGTTTAAGACTTGCTTGTTAACGAGTAGGAGCATTTCCCATAGCGTCTGCAGTACCTTGTGCTGGCGCAAGAAGTTCACACACTTGTTATGACAGATGCTTAGCTCAACAGCCAGTGCTGATAGAAATGACCTCACTCTTTCAACCACACCCACCAGCAAGTGAATGGAAAGTCAGATAAATCTTGCTGGATATGGTTCCTTAGGAAACAGACCCATCTGCCAGCCTCATTTCTTTGGGGGGGGGTTTTCTGATGCTGTTATCTTGGATGCTTCTCTTTCCTGGCTTGAGAGAGACAGGAAGCATTTAGTAAGTGGGCAATAATAGTTTCATGTTAATAGGAAATAGCAAGCTTGGAAGTGGCTATGTGTCTGAGAACCTAAAAAAGGACTCCACAGCTCTCTGAGCATGTGTGGGAATGCCACAAGCCTTTGAAGCTGGGCCAAAAGACACAGCCCATTTAATTCTTTGATAATTGCCAGTGTCAATAGTCAGCGGGTATCATTCAGTCATTTATTGTTTCAATCTGGGAGCAATAGTTTCTGACAGCAGAGCACTGTGTGAAGTGGCAGAGGGAGAAGAGGGAACAGCACAGCACACATCATTAGGCGATGCTGTCTTTGTGTGTGGTGGGATGGAAAGACAACAATCTGATTAAAGCGAAGGCGTGGGGAAAGAGAAGGGTGTACAGGAGAGAGCCAAGCAGTGACAAAGTCAAGAGTGTGGGCAGCAAGTTAAGGGAGGTTCTCCTCATCCTTACATGTGCCCTAGGGAGGCCATAGCAGGGGTACTGGGTCTAGTTCTTGGTGTCTTGTTTCAAGAGAGATAGGGAACTACTGGAGAAACAGGCTGCCCAGGAGGTGGTGGAGTCACATCCTTGGAAGTGTTCAAGAAACAGGTAGACATGGAACAGGTAGACATAGAACATGGAAACCAGGATATGGTTTATTGGCCATGGTGATGTTGGGTCAATATTTGGACTCAATGACCTTAGAGGTCATAGAATCATAGAATCAAGCAGGTTGGAAGAGACCTCCAAGCTCATCCAGTCCAACCTAGCACCCAGCTTTAGACAATCAACCAGACCATGGCACTAAGTGCCTCAGCCAGGCTTTGCTTCAACACCTCCAGGGACAGTGACTCCACCACCTCCCTGGGCAGGCCATTCCAATGCCAATCACTCTCTCTGGCAACAGCTTCCTCCTAACATCCAGCCTAGACCTCCTCTGACACAACTTGAGACTGTGTCCCCTTCTTCTGTTGCTGGTTGTGTGCCAGAAGAGACCAACCCCACCTGGCTACAGCCTCTCTTCAGGTAGTTGTAGGCAGCAATGAGGTCACCTCTGAGCCTCCTCTTCTCCAGGTCTTTCTCAACCAAAGCAATTCTGTGGTTCTATGATTCTTTAAGTATCTCAGCAGCCTTTCCCTGACAGCCACTTAAGAGTTAAATCTCTCTTGCTTTAAACCTTTTGCTTTAATTTCCCAGCAATTCTCAAAGGGAGCTGAGACATTTAATCCACATTCTGAGCCCTCTATCATTTTTTTAACCACACAATATCCAAAACTGTTCATATTTAATAAGTGCAAGTCAGCACATCTGGCTCAGGGTGCTCATTTGCTCCTATTTGCACCCTTTTGCTGGGAATTGAAGTCTGGCTCTGGTACAGAAGCCATATAAACTGCAGACCTCCTTCTACTGAAATAAAGATAAGTTCCTAGTGAAAATCTTTCACTTTGGTTTTCTTTTATTATGTTACTCAGCCCAAAGTATTGCTGATGCAATTTGAATTCTGTTTTGGGAGCCATTTTATCTTGGTCCTCTGCCATCTTCCAATCAAATCATCTTGGATACCTCTCAGATTTTCATTGCACTGCACTTCACATATCTCATGCTTTAATATAAACAATATCAATATCAATAACAGAAAGAAAGATAATAGTGTCTTGATCTGCAAGGCAAGGCAGCACTGTCATCATTCTTCAGGCACAGATGGCCACCATGACTCAGAAACTGTTTGACAGAGTAAGAATTAGATCTGGTGTCTTTGATGCTTTGAAGCCCCAAGTTAGCAGCTAGATAATTAAAGCAACCACAGTAGCTTCCTCCTGCACTTTTATACCAAATGCACAGCTCCAAAGCCAGACAAAGTAATTTCCAGCAACTTGCCTGGCACCTTAACACAGATCAGGATCCCAGGATCCCAGGCTCACAGGGTGTTAGGGGTTGGAAAGGACCCAAGGAGATCATCAAGTCCAATCCCCCTGCTACAGCAGGACCATACTATCTAACACAGATCACAGAGGAACACATCCAGACAGGCCTTAAAAGTCTCCATAGAAGGAGACACTACAACCTCTCTGGGCAGCCTGTGCCAGTGCTCTGGGACCCTTACAGTAAAGAACTTAGCACTCAACTTGACAGAGTTATAGTTGGATTTGATAATCTTAAAGGTCTTTTCCAAGCAAGAAGATTCTATGATTCCATCAAAAGTACTAAACCTCACATTGATTTGGTTCTCTTACCCATGCCTCAGTGAAAAAAACAACCAACTCCTTTTTCTTTCTTTCAGACTTGTTGTCATTCTGCCAGTAACCCTGTGCAGAATGGAGTCCTCTTTTAATGGCTATGGCAATGCTAGGCTGACAGCTGGACACTATGACCTCAGAGAGCTTTTCCAGCTGGAATAGCTCTGTGATTCTATACATTAAAGAGCATACACGCTCCAGGGAGATGTGAGGGATGCTATTTCCTCCTTGCTTCTCCATATCCTGAAGCCAATTTGCCACTTGTGTTGATATTCCAGACACTATGATTAAATAACTGTTGAGGGTTGTTGGTTTTTTTTTTTTACCAGCTCTTGAGAAACTGTGTTTATATACTTAAAGGAGCTCAAATTAACTGGATTCTCCAGATGATGTGGTTAAATAATTGGTGATATCCTAATAGGTAGCTCCTCCAGACATTATGATTAAATAATTGCTGGTGTCTTTTTATGCTAACTTCTCCAGATTCTGTGCTTGAGTCATTGTCAGCATTTTGCTTGTTGAATCCATTGAAGTAATTCTGTGTTTCTCCTCCTCATTTGGAGACTGTGATGAGGGCTCTGAAGTGAATCTGCTTGTTGAATCCATTGAAGTAATTCTGTGTTTCTTCTCCTCATTTGGAAACTGTGATGAGGGCTCTGAAGTGAATCTGTTTGTTGAATCCATTGAAGTAATTCTGTGTTTCTTCTCCTCATTTGGAGACTGTGATGAGGCTCTGAAGTGAATCTGCTTGTTGAATCCATTGAAGTAATTCTGTGTTTCTTCTTCTCCTTTGGAGTTGTTGAATCCATTGAAGTAATTCTGTGTTTCTTCTCCTTTGGAGACTGTGATGAGGGCTCTGAAGTGAATCTGCTTGTTGAATCCATTGAAGTAATTCTGTGTTTCTCCTTCTCCTTTGGAAACTGTAATGAGGGCTCTGAAGTGAATCTCAAGGGCTTGAGCATCTTATTAATTCGTTGTGAATTTGGAGTGTGTTGGACAGAGGATACAAAATGAGGTTACTCAACAAGCTCAATGTGAATGTGAATTTGCTCCTCTGTGGTGCACTCCTCTGGTTAAGCTTGACCCCCTACAGCACCAAGCTGCTCATGGTGCAGTGGCCAGATTTATCACAAGGCAAAGTTGTATGGATTCCTTTGGAGCAGAGATCACCCCTTGTTTACTTTGCACATCTTTTTCTTGAGGATAAATAGCACTGGAATGCAAATAAGTACATAAAAGACATGCTTCTCAGAGGTGTTTCCAATTTACAGCAATATCACTGACTGGGCTAGCAATGCTTGAACTATCTTTAACTTAGATGGAAGAAGACAGGATAAAGTATGTGGGGGAATTATCTTCTCATCTGTTCTACCTCCCACCACCACCTGTTTGCTGCTGCTAGAGATCTGCCAGACTGGAGGCTGCATATAGCTGCAGGTGGTTAGCTTTGTCTACATCTCAACTCCATAGAAATTCCTGAAGTTTCATTTCCTTTTACTAGGGGTTGGTGGTAGCACCTGTAAGGTTTTTCTTCTCTTTTCTAGCACTGAGAAGGCTCACGCTCAAGTAGAGGAACCTCAGGCTTAGGAAAACCTCAATGCTTCTTTCTTTTGAGGTATGGAATAAAAAGTGGACTTCTCACTGTGAGAAAGACTGAGAGCTTCATGACTGTTCATTATTATTATTATTGTGGCCTTCCAGGGTCCGAAGTGGGCTACAAAAAAGCTGGGGAGAGACTTTTTAGGCTCTCAGAGAGTGACAGGACTTGGGGGAATGGAGCAAAGCTGGAGGTGGGGAGATGCAGACTGGATGTGAGGAGGAGGTTGTTGAGCATGAGAGTGGTGAGAGCCTGGAATGGGTTGCCCAAGGAGGTGGTTGAGGCCCCATGGCTGGAGGTGTTTAAGGCCAGGCTGGATAAGGCTGTGGGCAGCCTGCTCTAGAGTAGGGTGTCCCTGGGCATGTTAGGGGGGTTGGAAGTAGATGATCCTTGTGGTCCCTTCCAACCCTGACTGATTCCATAATTCTATGATTATAAATCACAGGATTCAGGTTCTTATTCTTTTAACATAAATAAAATTAGGTGTGTCAGATGTCTCAAGTTGTGGCAGGGCAGGTCTAGGCTGGATGTTAGGAGGAAGTTGTTGGCAGAGAGTGATTGGCATTGGAATGGGCTGCCCAGGGAGATGGTGGAGTCACTGTCCCTGGAGATGTCCAAGTAAAGCCTGGATGAGGCACTTAGTGCCATGGTCTGGTTGATTGGCCAGGGCTGGGTGCTAGGTTGGACAAGATGAGCTTAGAGGTCTCTCCTAACCTGGTTGATTCTATGATTCTAACCATGAGTGCAGCTACTGGAAAGGGCGCAGGGTAAGGTATATCAGGTGAAAGGAGTCTCCCACCTTCCTCAGCTCCATGGCTACTTGTTTCCATTACTTTTACTGGAGGAATAGAGTTTGCCAGCCCTGAACACCATGTTTTTAAAACTATGCATTGTTTTCATGAGGCTTTTTGGTTGTGTGTTGGATTTTTTTTGGGGGGGGGAGAGGTTTGGGTTTGAATTTGGTTGGGTTTTTCTGGGTTTCTGGTGGGGTCTTTTTTGTTTTATTTTGTTTTTCAACGTGTTATTATTGTTCTAAACATCACTGTGGTCACTACAAGTGAAGCATAAGCCTGTGATTTGAATCAGTTGCCCCTGCAATCCCACCAAACCGATTCCTTCCCTAATAAATGATTACTGATCACAGCTTCCTTGACCTGTGTTGTATGATAAGGTAAATAGAGAAAAGATTTGATTGTGAGATCCTATGCTAATATGCAACCTATTCAGGTACCTGGTGGAAATCTTCCCAGGCAGTATTTTTTCTCTCCTTCCCAGGGTCAGCTTTCCCCACCTCATTACCTCTGCAGTTTCATTTATCTGTTTATTTTGGCCCTGGTATTTTTCCCCTCTGGTTCTCATGTGTGTAATAATGATTTAAAACTCCATGTGAGCAAACTATGATTATTCTAATTATTGTTCATCTGTGCATACTGACACAGATGTTTTCACAATGGGTGCTTTATACACATCCTTGATAGTGGGACATAGCAGCTCTGTAGCTGGTTTTGGTATGATGGGAAATTTAATTTCGTATTTTAAGAGGGGATAGGGAGATAAATACATATATTGAGAGGCTTAATTTGCCTTATCATAGAATCATGGAATCATAGAATCAACCAGATTGGAAGAGACCTTGAAGATCATCCAGTCCAACCTAGCACCCAGGCCTATCCAGTCAACCAGACCATGGCACTAAGTGCCCCATCCAGGCTTTGCTTGAACACCTCCAGGGATGGTGACTCCACCACCTCCCTGGGCAGCCCATTCCAATGCCAATCACTCTCTCTGACAACAACTTCCTCCTAACATCCAGCCTAGACCTCCTCCAGCACAACTTGAGACTGTGTCCCCTTGTTCCATTGCTGGTGGCCTGGGAGAAGAGACCAACCCCACCTGGCTACAACCCCCCTTCAGGTAGTTGTAGACAGCAATGAGGTCTGCCCTGAGCCTCCTCTTCTGCAGGTTAAACAACCCCAGCTCCCTCAGCCTCTCCTCATAGGGTTTGTGTTCAGGCCCCTCACCAGCTTCATCGCCTTTCTCTGGACACCTTCCAGCACCTCAACATCTCTCTTGAATTGAGAAGCCCAGAACTGGACACAGTACTTAAGGTATGGCCTGACCAGTGTTGAGTACAGTGGAAGAATAACCTCCCTCATCCTGCTGGCCACACTGTTCCTGATGCAGGCCAGGATGCCATTGGCTGTCCTGCCCACCAGGGCACACTGCTGCCTCATCTTCAGATACTATCTACCAGTACCCCCAGGTCCCTCTCTGCCTGGCTGCTCTCAGCCACTCTGTCCCCAGACAGGGTCCAAATATTCTTTTTTATAATTTCTCTGGGGAGGGGAAGGGTTGGAAGACTATGCTGAAAGAACTGGTAAATGAGCATTGGTTTGGTGTGAGCACTGACACTGCTCAATCCCAGCAACTGAATCAGTTGACTCTGAAGTGCCCAAGACCATCAGGCAACAGGAAGGTCAGCTGGAGGAGGAAGTTCAAAGGCCTGCAGACCAGTCCAGCTGTAGATCAGCTGCAGGTCCAGTACCCTGTATAAGTCATAGCTGCCAGAACTGAGTTTACTAGGACTGCACTTCTGCAACATCTTGATATGGGAAATGAATCACAGGCAATAGTGAGCTGTTTTAAAGTGCCAGTATTATTAGAGCTTATTGTCTAAAAGAAGGATGAAATGGAAAATGTGCTGCAGAAGATGGAACACCCCCAGCCCCATAATTTACCTAAGAAATTTGAGGCAAGCATGGAAACTGTCTGCAAAAGTCTGCAGAAGTGTATCTCTGTGGAAAGCAAAAGATAGAGTACAGGGATGAGAAATCTCTCCCCAGGGCAGTCCTAAGGCATGCAATGTCTAAGTACTGATCTCAGATACTTTGCATTCAATTCTCAGGGTAGATTTCATCTCACAGACCTAGACATCTATATTTAGTGCCTGTATCCAGTGTTGTCTGAGAGATTTAAGAGATTTAGAACCTCATTCAGTCGCCTTAACATAGGCATCTAAAGCCATTTCATCTGAAATGTGAAGTAGGATGTAGAGGAGACTCATTCCTTTCTGGATCAGCATATCCATATCATGATGAAATCATGGCTATAATGGCATGAAATGCTTGTTTTAAAGCAGCTGAACCAAGTCCTAGGCACAGCTGTGAAATCTGAAGAGTCATTCAGATGACTGAGTACAGGTGTCTTATTTTATTGATTAGGTCTCCCCTGCCCTTGTTCAGCTCTCATTTAGACACAGAAAATTCAAGCCTGAATAAAAAGGGTGTTGATCAGTGAGCCCAGTTCTACTCTCACTTTCATTCAGAGGGAGAAAAGCAATGCCATTTTTCTTTGCTCCCCAGGGTGGTGGTGAGGTTCAAGAAAAGCCTGGATGGGGCATTTAGTGCCATGGTCTAGATGACTGGATAGGGCTGGGTGCTAGGTTGGACTGGGTGATCTTGGAGGTCTCTTCCAACCTGGTTGATTCTATGATTCTCTGATTCTATTCTAATATATCAAACACTCTCATGCTTTCTGAATTACATTACAGGGCACAGCTAAGCATGATCAGTAACTGAACATTTGTTGCCTCAGTTATTACCTCTTGTGTTGAACAGCTTCACAAGCATGATCAATAAAAAGTATGTGGTGAAAGGGCAACAGAACAAGGGGGCACAGTCTCAAGTTGTGCCAGGGGAGGTCTAGACTGGATGTTGGGAGGAAGTTGTTGGCAGAGAGAGTGATTGGCATTGGAATGGGCTGCCCAGGGAGGTGGTGGAGTCACTGTCCTTGGAGGTGTTGAAGAAAAGCCTGGATGAGGCACTTAGTGCCATGGTCTGGTTGACTGGATAGGGCTGGGTGCTAGGTTGGACTGGATGATCTTGGAGGTCTCTTCCAACCTGGTTAATTCTATTCTATTCTATTTCTAGGTCAACTAAAACAACAGAGTACAGTTACACTGGAGGGGTGGGAAGCATCTTTAAAACAATGCTTCCTGTGAATCTGTATCTCAGCAGCAGAAAGCACAAACTGGGTCGTTGAAGAACACATTGATTACAGAAAATCAAGGCTGCAAGGTCAAAGATGAGAGAAAAAAAGAGAGAAATTCTTACATTAGGTTTGGCACAGCAGCCTGTTCTCTGGTCAGTTTTCATGAGACCATGGTGATGATAGTGCAAACCACCTTTAGATAGGAGCTGTGTGCTGATGTCAAAACCTGAACCTGTTCCTTCCAGTTTCGTTACTGTTAAAAAGAAATAACAACTACTTGGAACATTATTCCTCATTCAGTCAGGCTCATAATCATTTGAAACATCAGACATCCTCTGTGTGAGGAGAAACCTGGGTTAAAAAACAGTTGCTCACACGTAGGAATCTGTGTGCCTGTGTGAGGTGCTCCTAACCCTTCACTTTGAGAGGTTTTAGTAATGTTTTCAACATTAGCAAACACTTTTAAAGTGCACTTATGAAGTGCAATTAAAACTTCCTGCAAAATGCTTTGAGCTCCCTGAATAAAAGGGAGTGAGCAAATACCTGAAGGGAGGCTGGAGCCAGGTGGGGTTGGTCTCTTCTGCCAGGCAAGCAGCAACAGAAGAAGGGGACACAGTCTCAAGTTGTGGCAGGGGAGGTCTAGGCTGGATGTTAGGAGGAAGCTGTTGGCAGAGAGAGTGATTGGCATTGGAATGGGCTGCCCAGGGAGGTGGTGGAGTTGCTTTTGCTGGAGGTGTTCAAGCAAAGCCTGGATGGGACACTTAGTGCCATGGTCTGGTTGATTGGCCAGGGCTGGGTGCTAGGTTGGGCTGGATGATCTTGGAGGTCTCTCCTAACCTGGTTGATTCTATGATTCTAAATGAAAGACATTTTAGATACTGCCTAATGTGTGTTGCTGTGTCTATGGTTGCCAGGATTTTCTCACTGGAATCCAATGTTTGTGCAAGGTTTGGGTCAGAATGGACCTTCAAGGTCATCTACTTCTAATTGTAGATTCTCATCAACTCTTCTCCTCTGTCTCCTTCACTCAGGACCTGGTTTTAGGATCAGCCTTCTCCCCAGCAAACCATTTGGCTGGCCAAGAATAAGAATAAGTTTTAAAAAATAGAATAGAATAGAATGGAATGGAATGGAATGGAATGGAATGGAATGGAATGGAATGGAATGGAATAGAATCAATCAGGTTGGAAGAGACCTCCAAGCTCATCCAGTCCAACCTAGCACCCAGCCCTATCCAGTCAACCAGACCATGGCACTAAGTGCCTCATCCAGTCTTTTCCTGAACTCCCCCAGCAACGTTTGAAGGTGGAAAGTTGAAGCAACATTTGAAGGTGGAAAGTTGATAGAACAGACACAGGGGGAGATTGCAAGCAAGGGTTCATCCAGGGCTTCCGAGAAAGCCCACTGGAAAAGCTGCAGGTTGGTCTGACACAATTGCTTTCCTCTCCACCAACTATGAAGGGAAGAACAAGACTCTGCAGGTCATTGGCCTGTTATTCACCCTCAATGCATGCCTTGTTAAGGGAAGGATGTTGTGTTTCTCTGCACAAGCTCTGTCTGTACGTGCACTCAAGAGAAGTGAGAATCTCTGTAAGTAGGATTTCTGGTCAAACAAAACCCAAAGAAGCTGATGAGAAAGTGGGAAAGCTGTAGAAAGAAGTGCAAACTTAAAGGTTTTGCCTGTGGGGGGACAAGAAACTGAGGGAGAGTGATTTTTTTCAAAGATAAAACTCCTTAAACTTGCACAGAAAATGGATCAGATTGCACAAACCTCTACCTGATTGCACAAACCTCTACCTGGCCACTTTGCCTCATACCTCAGATTCCATTTGCTTAGCTGGTGATTGTACTCTTCTGACAACTCTTGAGAGGATGGAGGTTACTGTCAAGGGCCAACAGATGCCCAAAGGAAAGGGTGATATGGTTTGAAGTCTCTTTCCTCATTTTTTTGGCAGATGTCTCTTAGCCTTCATGCCCTCTACCTCTATATGGTGGCCTGTAGGGAGCAGAGACAGCATCATTAACCACAGGTCCTGAGGTGGCTTGAACTGCTGATGTCCTCCAGCAAACAGCTGTTCAATGGCTTCTCCACTTCAGCCTTGCAATTTTATCCTGAAACTAAAAGGTGAAGAGTAAATTAAACTCCTTTTTTTATCCCCAGCCAGCCCTGAGGGGCTTCTTCACCGGTGTTCAACTCTCCCTAGAGCAGCTCACTGCAGCTCCAGCACAAATTCTTCTGATCTTTCAGTTAGGCTTTTGGTTGTGGGTTTTTTTATTTCCCTTTTCCCTTTTTTCCCCTTTCTTTTTTAAATGAAAGGTATCATGTTCCAAATTAAACTCTTGGAAACATGCCAGCAATATTGCAAGCCTGCCTAAAATATGCTGAGAAAAGGAGAAGAAAAGAGGTTTTTAGCAAAGAGAAGGGGGAAAAAAAACAACCTTGGTAAATAAAAGCTTTGCAGAATCAGGGCTGTATGTGAGACAATTTATGACAACTCTAAACTAGTGAGAAAAATGCTTGAAAGGTTCATTTCCTTCGTGCAGTTCAGGTTAATGACTTCCAGAGAATCAAGGAAGACAGTTCCCCAATTTAGCTGCTCCTTATGGCTAAACACATCAGCTGGGTTCTGCAGTCTCTGGTGCAAATATGCTTCAAGTCTTTGACCTGATGAAATTGTAGTTTACGTCCTGCACTCCTTATTTAGTTTGTAGAAGCATCATTTGTCAGCACAGCCTTGATCCAAAGAAAGGCTTGGTCCCCTAAAGGCCTTTTGGTCCACAGTCCTACATCTCCACAGCTCAGTTCTGTGTCCCTTGGACACTTTGTATGGGTGGTTTGAGGATGTGTTGAAGTAAAAAGCTACCAGTGAGTCATCTCTTTGAAGGGTCTGGGAAAATAGAATCACAGAATGGGTTAGGTTGGAAGGGACCTCAAAGTTCATCCAGTTCCAATCCCCTGCCATAGGCAGGGACACCTCTCACTAGAACAGGTCACTCAAGGCCTCATCCAGCCTGGTCTTGAACACCTCCAGGGAGGTTGTGGAGCAGAGAAGCATAGAATGTGATCAAAGATTTGCTCCACAACCTCCCTGGGCAACCTGTGCCAGTGTCTCACCACTCTCACTGCAAAGAACCCTTTCCTGTCATCTACTCTGAATCTCCTCTCTGCCAGTTTAAACCCATTACTCCTCATCCTATTATTACAAGACCTTGCAAATAGTCCCTCCCCAGCCTTCCTGTAGGCTCTTTCAGATACTAGAAGGCCACTCCAAGGTCTCCCTGAAGCTTTCTCTTCTGCAGACTGCAGAGCTCCAACTCTCTCAACCTGTCCCCTGAGCAGAGCTGCTGCAGACCTCTCAGCATCTTCATGGCCTCCTCTGGACTGGCTCCAACAGTTCCATGTCCTTCTTGTGTTGGGGGCTCCAGAACTGCACACAGGACTGCAGGTGGGGTCTGAGGAGAGCAGAGCCAAGGGGCAGAATCCCCTCCCTTGCCCTGCTGCCCACACTGCTCTTGCTGCAGCCCAGCACAGGGTTGCTGTCTGGGCTGCACTCCCACTACAGGCTGATGTTTGCATCCTTTGAATCACTTGCATCCCAACCTCCACTGATCCAGTGACTTCCAGACCCTCACCTATGACACCAGCTTTTAATCACTCCCACCTTAGCTTCATCACTCCAGATTCAGTACCTTGTGCTGGGAATCTGCTTGTCTCCAAAGTGGACCTTTCAGTTCACTCTTCCTTCTTCCTCTGGCTGCAGGGGAAAGAATTCATTTGGATCCCTTCCAAGACAGGCGTTGGTGGTTTCTCCAATCCTGCCTGTCACCAGGAGGGAACAGCTGATTGTTTCATAAGGTGCAGCACAGAAACCACTTCTGGCTGGTGAGGAGCATGCCTCTGGCCTCTGTTGAATGAGGTGAGGATGTGGTTCTAGTGAGGAGACTCAGTGTTAGCTACTGAAATGCTAATTTGGTCACAAAAGCCCTGCTCAAGTGGAAATGTTGGATACCTGCTCACAAACACACACGCTGCAAGACAGACAGAAAACTGGGTCAGTCCCTGCCTTCTACCAGGCACTTAAATTCCTCAGCCCTGTGTGTGTTAAAGCTAATTTTCATCAGTAGCAATGCTAATTAAGCTGTGGTTTCAAAGCATTGTATTCCATTTGAGTTGTCATAGGGGTTCAAGTACTTCACACAATCACTGAATCACATCATTAGTATGATTGGGAAAGACCTTCAAGATCACCGAGTCTGGCTTGGGAGTTTGCAAAGTATTTCATTCCCAAGCTGAAGGAAGTCACACAGCATACTGGAGAATTCTAACCTGTAATTCTCTTTGTGTGTGTTGGTCTGGGCTTGGCTTGGGTTTGGTGGAGTTCTGCTGGTGTATATGTTCAGGTGGGATGTTGTGTGTGCACCTATCAGTGCATTCTCCTAGCTATAGAGGTGCTAGAGTGGGTCCAGAGAAGTGCAATGAAGCTGGGGAAAGATCCAGACACAATTTTGTGATGAGTGGCTAAGGAACCTGGGGTAGTTCATCCTGGAGAGAAGGAGGCTGAGAGGAGACCCTCTGGCTCTCTACAAATCCCTGAACCATGTGGGGTTGGTCTCTTGTCCTAAAGAACAAGCAATAGGACAAGAGGAAACCAGGCTCAGGTTTCACCAAGGGAAGTTTTGGTTGGAGATGAACAAAAATTTCTTCCCCAGAAGCATTATTAAGGCCTATCCCAGGCTTCCTAGGACAGTGGTGGAATCCCCATCCCTGGAGGAATTTCAAAGCCTTTCAGATGTGGTGTCGAGGAACTTGTTGTAGTGGTGGGTTGATGGTTTGACTTAACGATCTCAAAGGTCCCTTGGTTCCTTCCTATGGTTCCTTCTTTGTTCAAGGCAGAGAACAAACCTGTCTAGAAGTCCTTCTGGTCTTGGCTGGATCTAGGAATCTTCACTGGAACCTGTTGTTGTCATTCTTTGTCCCCACCATCTGGGAAGGACCATTCAGAGAATAGCACTTGAGAAGATCTAGATCCAAACTACATCAATACAGAGGCAACACACTTAGTGATTCCCACACAACATGAAACTGAGCGTTTCTAAAGCATTATGTTCTCTCAGATATCATCTTTGGGGAGCAATTGGACTTCTCAAATCAACACAGTACAGCTGGAGCAATTATCTTCTTTTCATTCACCAAAGCAGTGTTTGTGGAGCTCATACAGGCTCAAAGATATCCTCTGCTTGGAAAGATAAAAAAACACCAACCTATTTCAGGAGAATTTCCATTAAGTTTCCAAGTTATATTCCCATGCAAGCATTTTATGGAAGCTTAATTTGCACTCTGCTGGGGGGGTTCCAAAGTTTACATGAAGAGAAGTTTTTAATTCCAATGAAGTTTATGTTTTCTTTCAACTCACCACTCCCTAAAGTTTGATTTGTGGCTTTTCAGTATCTGAAGGGGGCCTACAAAAAAGCTGGGGAGGGACTTTTTAGGCTCTGAGGGAATGATAGGACTGGGGGGAATGGAGCAAAGCTGGAGGTGGGGAGAGTCAGAGTGGAGGTGAGGAGGAGGTTGTTCAGTATGAGAGTGGTGAGAGGCTGGAATGGGTTGCCCAGGGAGGTGGTTGAGGCCCTATCCTTGGAGGTGTTTAAGTCCAGGCTGGATGAGTCTGTGGCCAGCCTGATCTAGGGTAGGGTGTCCCTGGGCATGGAAGGGGGTTGGAAGTAGATGATCTTTGTTACAGTATCACAGTCTCACAGCATCACCAGGGTTGGAAGAGACCTCAGAGATCATCAAGTCCAACCCTTCACCACAGAGCTCAAGGCTAGACCATGGCACCAAGTGCCACGTCCAATCCTGCCTTGAACAGCTCCAGGGACGGCGACTCCACCACCTCCCTGGGCAGCCCATTCCAGTAGCCAATGACTCTCTCAGTGAAGAACTTTCTCCTCACCTCAAGCCTAAATTTCCCCTGGCGCAGCTTGAGGCTGTGTCCTCTTGTTCTGGTGCTGGCTGCCTGAGAGAAGAGAGCAACCTCCCCCTGGCTACAACCACCCCTCAGGTAGCTGTAGACAGCAATAAGGTCTGCCCTGAGCCTCCTCTTCTCCAGGCTAAACAACCCCAGCTCCCTCAGCCTCTCCTCGTAGGGCTGTGCTCGAGGCCTCTCCCCAGCCTCGTTGCCCTTCTCTGGACACGCTCAAGCATCTCAATGTCCCTCTTAAACTGGGGGGCCCCAGTTCCCTTCCAACCCTGACTGATTCTATGATTCTATGATTCACACTTAATATTTTTATGAGAATTCAAAATAAAACTTTTTTTCCTTTTCCCCCCTTTTTAATAATGAAAAATGCCAATTATTTCCTAAATAAGGAACCAAACAGTTTACCTGAGGAAAAACTCTTTGATTTAATTGAACTTTGGGAGTTTTCTGTTCGCAGGCAGAAATAAATTCTCTCAGCTGCAATTAGATGGATTGGAATTGTGACTTCTATTAAAATCTCAATTTCCATACACATGGCAGAGCAATTTAAAGCAACTGCTCATGTAAGACAGCAGATGGGATGTGGAGTACTGGTAATATTCACACTGAAAGGCAGCATTAAGAGCTTTGAAAAGGGAGAGTGATTTTTCTCACCTGTAATCTCCGGTTGAAGTCACACAGCAGTAGGAGCATCTAAGCTGACCTCCAGCTGTTGCCCCAGGAGATTCCTTCCCATAGGTCCTTTCTCTCAATTTCCATTTCCACATCCTCTACTGAAGATCCCTGAAGTTCTGTATTTTTTCTAAGTGTCACATTTGAGGTATCTGAATGCTTCTCCTTATTGCCACCAGGAACTGAAGCATCTTGGCCTGGCGCAGGAACAGTGTGGCCAGCACTCTGTACTCATCACTGCTCAGGCCACAGCTTGAGTGCTGTGTCCAGTTCTGGGCTCTTCAATTCAAAAAAGATGTTGAGGCACTGGAAGGTGTCCAGAGAAGGGCAATGAAGCTGGTGAGGGGCCTGGAGCACAGCCCTGTGAGGAGAGGCTGAGGGAGCTGGGGGTGTGCAGCCTGCAGAAGAGGAGGCTCAGGGCAGACCTCATTGCTGTCTGTAACTACCTGAAGGGAGGCTGTAGCCAGGTGGGGTTGGGCTCTTCTGCCAGGCAAACAGCAAGAGGACAAGGGGACACAGTCTGAAGTTGTGCCAGGGGAGGTCTAGGCTGGATGTTAGGAGGAAGTTGTTGGCAGAGAGAGTGATTGGCATTGGAATGGGCTGCCCAGGGAGGTGGTGGAGTCACTGTCCCTGGAGGTGTTCAAGCAAAGCCTGGATGGGACACTTAGTGCCATGGTCTGGTTGATTGTCTAGGGCTGGGTGCTAGGTTGGACTGGATTATCTTGGAGGTCTCTTCCAACCTGCTTGATTCTATGATTCTATGATAACACCAGGACAGATTCAGCTCTATCTTACCATCAAATGATTGTAAATATTTGCTTTGCTGAAGAATTGGAGCTAATTCTGACACAAAACCTCTCTGATTTCTCACCTAATGTTTCCCACTCTTCTTTCCCAATCTCAAAACTGATCTCCTTTGTACATAACAGAGAATCATAGAATCATGGAGCTGCCATCAGGAGAAGTCATTTTACATCTCAAGACATGGAAGTGTGTTCATTTAGAAGGAAATTTGGCACTGAACGTCCGGATATTGCAAGTCGCAGTGAACCGAAACCCATCATACACTGAGCTTGTGTCCCAAAACATGCATGCATTTTCTTTTCCACCAACCAAGCAGTTTGGAATGGTAAAATACCAATCTGCTACAGTTCTCAGCACCTCTTTTTGCCTTCTCCTCAAGTGGCTGAGGCTGAAGTTTAAGAGGGGAGGACACCAGATACACTTCTCCACGGAAGCTTTGCTGGCTTGAGAAAGCAGAACGAAATTCTGCAGTGTGAAAATGACAAATCACTCTGAATTAAGCAGAAGAGATATGTTTCCTTCCTGAGTCATCAAAACAACTGTGACATTCCTCTTTTTGTTTCTTTTTCTTTGTTTTAAATCCAGTAGTTGCTTGGAAATGGCCAATGAGCTGTCAAAGTGATGAGAGTCAGATGTTTGCCTTGCCTTGTCTCTGCTTTAATTGCACAGGTTAGGGACCCAGCACAGTTCTCCTGTATCCTTAACTACAAAATCAGGCTTCCCCACAGTGAAGTATTGAAACATCCACCACCTTCAGGCTCCTTCAGAGGACACTGGAGTCAATGGGAAAAGCTCCTGTTGACTTAACAGGGCCCCTGGCTGACATCTGAGTGGAGATACTTACACCAAGCATTGTAAACACTCTCATCCACATTGGATCTTAGGTGGCTGAGCAGATTTCCAGCTGACCACCGAAAGGATTTGGTTTCCATGTGTAGGAGAACCACATGGAAGGCAGCTTATTTTTAAGTAGGGTGCTTTAGAAGCAAGCCACATTATCCTCAGCTAAAATAGCCCATGAGTCCTACCATCCTAAAAGTCCCCTTCAGGATGGTAAAAGCCAAGTGAATATGTCTGTGTGAGCTCTTGCCAGCTGAGGAAGTTCAACCCCAGAAAAAAAGAAAGAGCTAACAGGTAAACCAAGAACCAAACTCAGTTTCACAGGTTTTCTTGCAAGTCTTGCAGCCAGTTAGGCTATGATTTTCTTTTGACATAGGATTGTTTTGAGCGAGGACAGGACCAATTCTGGTCAGCAGTTTGACTTCTCAGCTCAGTTTCTGCTCAGTGAAGGCACTGCTTGAAGTTCAGGGCAGGTTTGCACACAGTGGCTGCCCAGATGCCTTTTGTGTACAAGGTGCAAACTAAGATACTTCAGACTGGGATCCAAGAGATGACCTTATGACTGACTTCAGCTCTCCTATTTCTCAGTGAATAAATAAAGAAGAAGGAGTAACAGTGAGCATGACTCTTAGACCTTGTCCAATCCTCTCTTTCCCAGAATTTTCTCCAGTAGTACATCTTCAGAGTGAAGCCCTGGAAGTCTGGAAGCTTTCATATCATCCTCTTTCCACAGAGGGTAGAAAAGTTAACTTAGAGGCCTTTTGCAAAATGAAGAGAAGAGGAGGTGGGGATGAGGGGGGAGGCAAAGGGCAGATTTCTGACTTCCTGGCAATTGATTGGTACTTTGGCTTGTGAGTGCTGTGATGGAGCCCCAGGTTTGCCAGAGCCTGGAGATGGATCAGAACATGACTTTTCTGAATAGAGCATGTCAAAAGATCACAGGATCACAGTCTCACAGTATCACCAAGGTTGGAAGAGACCTCACAGATCATCAAGTCCAACCCTTTACCACAGAGCTCAAGGCTAGACCATGGCACCAAGTGCCATGTCCAATCCTGCCTTGAACAGCTCCAGGGACAGCGACTCCACCACCTCCCTGGGCAGCCCATTCCAGTGTCCAATGACTCTCTCAGTGAAGAACTTTCTCCTCACCTCAAGCCTAAACTTCCCCCGGCGCAGCCTGAGGCTGTGTCCTCTTGTTCTGGTGCTGGCTGCCTGAGAGAAGAGAGCAACCACCCCCTGGCCACAACCACCCCTCAGGTAGTTGTAGACAGCAATAAGGTCTGCCCTGAGCCTCCTCTTCTCCAGGCTAAACAATCCCAGCTCCCTCAGCCTCTCCTCGTAGGGCTGTGCTCGAGGCCTCTCCCCAGCCTCGTCGCCCTTCTCTGGACACGTTCAAGCATCTCAATGTCCCTTCTAAACTGGGGGGCCCAGAACTGAACACAGTACTCAAGGTGTGGTCTAACCAGTGCAGAGTACAGGGGCAGAAAAGATGAGAGATCCAAACCCAACAGCTTGTTTTCTGATGCATGCCATCAATGTAACTCATTAAACAGTGACATCCAGATGGGCCTGAGACATTAAATGAAAAGATTTGCAAATCAGTCCTCCCCACTGTGCCTGTCAGAGATTCGTGGGAGGTCCATTTGCCTCTGTCTTGCTTTCCCACCACCTCCTGTCACTTCCTGCACAAACACCACCCCCTCTGAATCCCAAAGAAAGTCCTTTTTACCCCCATCACTTCTGAGGCTTCATTGTGGCTTTGCTCCTTGCCAGAAGTGAGCCTCCAGCTCACCTCGAGAACTGTCCCAGCCTATCCTCATGCCCTGGGCTCCTAGCCAGATGCCTCTTTCCCTCTCTGTTTGCTCCCTGTTCTCCAGAAGCTTTTCCCAACTGAGCCAGCTCAGGTATTTTGATGAAGAATTTATTTCTTCCTCTCCTATAGAGCTCTGTCTGACACATGTAAAGGAAGATTTCTCCTTCCTCCTTCCACACACCTCTTATAAATCAGGCTTTAAACCATGTATTGAATTCTGCTATCATCTGACACAGAAATGCAGGTAACCTCTTCCCCCTTCCCTTCTCTCTCTTTTTCTGTTATGAAGGCAGCTGCCATGTCTCTGCCTGCTGTGAAGATTTACTTCATAGATCCACTGTAGAATCATAGAGTAGTTTGGATTGGAGAAGGTAAAGATCATCTAGTCCAACCTTCTTGCCATTGGTGGGGATATCTTACACTAGCTCAAGTTGCTCAAAGTTCTGCCCTTTGGTTAACACTTGACCTTGAACACTTCCAGTTATGCAACATCCACAACTTCACTGGTCAAATTGTTCTGTTATCTCACTGTAAAAAAGAGAAATCTTCCTTCTCTAAATCTTCCTAGTCAAAATCCTCCTCTTTTACTTGAAACTCAGTACCCCTTGTGCTGCCACAATGTGCCCAGCTAAAAAAAAGTCTGTCCCCAGCTTTCTGATGGTCCCTTTTACCATGAAGGTGGTGGAACACTGGAACAGGTTGTCCAGGGATGTGGTCAAGGCACCATCTCTGGAGATACTCAAAGTGAGGCTTGACAGGGCTCTGGACAACCTGATCTAGTTGAGGATGTCGTTGGACTTGATGATCTGTGAGGTCTCTTCCAACCTTGGTAATACTGTGATACTGTGTGATACTGTGACTAGATGACCTTTGGAGGTCCCTTCCAACCCAAACCATTCTATGATTCTATGAAAGGCCACCAGAAGGTCTCCCTGGAGCCTTCTTCAGGCTGAACAACCTCCATTCTTCACAATAAAATCCAGAGGAATGTTTTAAGGATAAATGAGATGCTCATGTGGCAGGATGGATGTGGCCAGAGAGGTACCATGGAAAGCAAATAGGAAACAGGGACCTGCCAGATCATCAAGAGAGAATCTAACTTCTCTTAGTTTCCTTTCTTCCTCACATTTTCTTCCATGGAGAGCAGTGAAGTCTGGCTGTCAGTAGGATTCCTCACTGGTTTGGAATAAGCATTGGCAATTCAACAGCAAGTAATGATCCCAAAGTGGTATCTGTGACATACCTGGGACACAATTCGAAGCTGTTTGTGTCTGTTGACTTGATTATGCCAAACTTTTGCCACTGACTCAGGAGTTTGCATGGGGCTCAAGTTATTTTTTCTGCCAGATGTTTTCTATTTGGCATTGCACCATCTGAGTTGCTTCTAGGGTGTCTCTCAAACATCCAGGAAACTCCCTCCACTGAATTTTCTACCTCAGCAACCATCCCAACTCACCTCATCTGCTTGCTTCAGTACATAGATACTCCGAGGTGAGCAGCCCTGCAGTCCTGGCGACATCTGTCTCACAGTCTCACAGTCTCACAGTCTCACAGTATCACCAAGGTTAGAAGAGACCTCACAGATCATCAAGTCCAACCCTTCACCACAGAGCTCAAGGCTAGACCATGGCACCAAGTGCCACGTCCAATCCTGCCTTGAACAGCTCCAGGGACGGCGACTCCACCACCTCCCTGGGCAGCCCATTCCAGTGTCCAATGACTCTCTCAGTGAAGAACTTTCTCCTCACCTCAAGCCTAAACTTCCCCTGGCGCAGCCTGAGGCTGTGTCCTCTCGTTCTGGCGCTGGCCACCTGAGAGAAGAGAGCAACCTCCCCCTGGCACCCAGAAGAGTAGGAGAAGGAGTCTAAAATCTGATGTCTGCACATGGCATGCAACATTGAAGAGCAGGAAGGGTGACTGTATAAGTGTGTGGGACCAACCTGCCTCTAGGAGAGACATAAGAGGTAGCAGAATGTCACTCTGACTGCCTGGCATTTTGCATTTTGAGTTCTTTTCATCAACTGAAATCCAACCTGCTTTGCAATAACTTGGTCCCACAGCTCCTTCCAAGGTCTTGGTTGCTTATTCCAGCAGTGTACCTGGTGCTCACATTACCTCTGGTGTAGATCTGCCATGGGGAAGCAGGGCATCCATCTAGCTGAAAATTATTCTTTCTTGACAGCCTTAGCTTTCACTTGGAGTGATTCCCTGTTCTGACTCATGGCCCATGCAATGATCTCAACCCTAAATGAAGGAGGTAGCAGAACTGTGAAGGGAGATGTATGAGGGAGAAGGTAGCACTGTCTGTTTGAGAACAGTGTGCCAATGCCATCCTAAAAACAGGCTTTCCATCACTAAATCTCACTAAAACCTCGCTCCATCATTAGGACAAGAGGAAATTACCTCAAGTTTCACTAGGGGAGGCTTAGATTGAACATCAGGAGAATTTTCTTCCCTGAAAGGCTTGTCAAGCTCTGGATCAGGCTGCCCAGACCAGTGGTAAAGTCCTCATCCCCGAAGGAGTATCAAAGTTGTGTAAATGTGGTGCTGAGGGACATGGTTTAGTGGTGACCTGACAGTGCTGCCTTAATAGTCGCACTTGATGATCTCAAATATCTCTTCCAACCCAAACTGCTCTCTCTTTCCATGATCCAAAACTAACTGATTCAAATGAAGCACTTACAGGCATCATTCATCACTGCTTGACTTTTATTCTGTGCTGTAGCAATGAGACAAAGAAAGGCAGGTCTGCACCATGATGGGGCAAATGTCTTCAAGGAAATGGGCTCAGAAAATTGAAGGAAATGTGTACTGGAGATTTATTAGTGTGTGTTTGTGTGTGAACTGAAAGTGTTTTCCTCTACCTAGAGGGGAGCTGCATTACTAATTGTTTGCAGGGCTGGTTGCTGACAGCAAAGGAGTGGGCAGTGACAGAGTGGGCAGTGACAGAGTGGGCAGTGACAGAGTGGGCAGTGACAGCTCTTGGGGTTTTTTTTGAGTCTGATGATCAGACAAATCTGTATGGCAAGATGACAAGGGCTTGGGAAAGGTAAGGAGAGATTGACTGTCCAAAGATAGGTCAGGTTCACAAATGCTATGTGAAGCTTGAGCAACCTATTCTAGTGGGAGGTCTCCCTGCCTATGGTGGGGGGTTGGAACTAGATGATCTTTGAGGTCCCTTCCAACCTAAACCATTCTATGACTCTGTGAACCTTTAGATGATAACTAGGCAGGGATATACATGGAACCAGCACTGCCTGGGGGTGTTGATGGGTCCTCCTGTCACAGTTTGCTCCCCTGATGTTTCTCCCAGAGTTGGTCACTGAATTCACTTAACAGAAAGCCTCTTCCCCAACTTATTTGTCATAGAATCATAGAATCAGTCAGGGTTGGAAGGGACCACAAGGATCAGCCAGTTCCAACCCTCCTGCCACGGGCAGGGACACCCTACCCTAGATCAGCCTGGCCACAGCCTCATCCAGCCTGGCCTTAAACACCTCCAGGGATGGGGCCTCAACCACCTCTCTGGGCAACCCATTCCAGCCTCTCACCAGTCTCATGCTGAAGAACTTCACATCCAGTCTGCATCTCTCCACCTTCTCTCCATTCCCCCAAGTCCTATCATGGGGTACATGATTGCTCCTTGTCAATGACTCAGGGCTGGCAGGAGAGGAAGGGACTTCCTGAAAACCACATTGCACATGTACAAAGGTAAGCAAAGTTGCCCACAAAAACTTTCACTGCCTGACATCCTGGCCAGAGTTAGGAGTCCAGAAAGGGAAGAGAGAATCAGATGCCAGGTATTAGCAGCAGACCAATCCAAAACATTCTATGATCCTGTGTTTCCTGGAGCTGGCCTTGGTAGAGGAAAATAAATCAATAGAATAAATCAGTTACCTATATAACTTATTTATATAACTGAAAATAAATCAGTTGTATAGAAGGAGGGAAATAAATAAGTTATCTGTCCTCCTGCTGCCTGAAGATGTGTGTGACATGGTGAGGAGAGAGGTCAAAGGGAAAGAAAAGATGAGGAATGTGATTGTGTCAGAATAAAAGGCCAAGAAGGTTGTTGTTGTGTGTGGATATTGAAGTGACAGTGAAATGTGTTGTAAGGGGAGACCTTATTGCTTTCTACAACTACCTGAAAGGAGGTTGCAGTGGGGTCAGTGCTGGACTCTCCTCCCAAAAAACAAGTGACAGGATGAGAGGAAGTGGCCTGGAGTTGCACCAGGGGAGGTTCAAGTTGGATATCAGGAAAAATCTTTTTCCTGAAGGGATGGTCAGGTATTGGAAGAGGCTGTCCAGGGAGGTGGTGGAGTCACCATCCCTGGGGGTGTTCAAAAAGCTGTAGACATGGCAGTTCAGGACATGGTTTAATGGTTGTGCTGGTGCTGGGTAAATAATTTGCCTCAATTACCTTTGAGGTCTTTTCCAACCCAAACAGTTCTATGATTCTATGATGTTTAGAGAGGGCTGGGGTTAGGAGAGAGATGCTGAGCTCAGTCTCCCACCACCTCAGGCACCTGTGTGGACACTCACAACACAGAAACAGAGTGGCTGTGTTTGGGAAGAGTCACAGAAATAGAGAGAGAGAGAGAGAAAGAAAGAAAAAAAGCCCAACAAAACAAACAAACAGAAAACAAAACCAAACCAAATCAACACAGGTCAGCTGAATACCCCCTTAACAAACACACAGATTCCCTTAACCATGCATGCAACTTTTATCCACAAAGTCATTGTGATTCAGAATCATTTTGGTTGGAAAAGACCTTTAAGATCGAGTCCCATCATTATCTAACTCCACTGAGGCTGGTGCTGAGCCAAGTCCCTCAGCACCACATCTCTGTGAATCTTTCATTTGATATAATGTGGCTGCCATTGCCACTTCTCAGTCACAATGCTGGGAAACTCTGCAAAGCTGAAACCTTCTGCAAGCACCTGGTAACACCCTGCTAGAGACCTTAATTGGTGAACACATAGGGAAGCCAGGAAAGACTTCTGGAAAGCAAGCTGGAGACATATAGGTAAGAGGGAAGGTTCCACTGCAGCTCTTCAAGTGACTTGTTTTAGTCTGTCCCATGCCAACAGGTCTTCTTTCTTTTACTGTTTGATTGGCATGCAGCTGCCTGCAAACTATTGCTGCATGAGTGTATCTGGAGCGTACATAAAGATATCACCATGCAGCAGCTACACTGGTGTCAAAGGAACTATTCCTGACCTGAGTGACCTCTGAAGCTGGGCTCACACACTGACAAATACCCAAGTGCCTCCTTGCCTTCAGCAAAAGGCCTGGGGATCCCTGCACTTGGCTTATCTCAGTGTGGCTCCCTGTCTTGGCATGGACTGCCGGGTGAGGTTGCCTTAAGCAAATCATTCATCCCCCTCCTTCCAGCTCTACAGCCAGGCTAATCCCTGTGCTCACACAGCGTAATGTGAAACTCAATTAATTAATGCTGGGAAAGCATTTTGGCATCCTCACACCACACAAGCATGAAGTGTTGTAGATTACTGTGATTAACGTGGTCTGGAGCTCTCAGTGTGCTCATGCAAATCTATTTTGGGGAGATATTTTAGGAACAATTTAATCACTTGATTTGTTAGGTTTACACGGGGTCATCTACAGGCAAAAGAAACATTTTGTATGCTAGGAAGAGCTTTTTATCGTACTATAAAGGTTGTGGAACAATGGCTGAGGTTGCCCAGGGAGATGGTAGATCATAGAATCGTAGAATCAAGCTGGTTGGAAGAGACCTCCAAGCTCATCCAGGCCAACCTAGCACCCAGACTTGGCCAATCAACCAGACCATGGCACTAAGTGCCTCATCCAGGCTTTGCTTGAACACCTCCAGGGATGGTGACTCTACCACCTCCCTGGGCGGCCCATTCCCTGGAGACATTCAAGGCCAGGCTTGATGGGGCTCTGAGCAACCTGATCTAATTGGGGATGTCCCTGCTGATAGCTCAGGGATTGGACTAGAATCATAGAATCATAGAACCAGACAGGTTAAGAGAGACCTCCAAGATCATCCAGTCCAACCTAGCACCCAGCCTTAGCCAGTCAACCAGACCATGGCACTAAGTGCTTCATCCAGGCTTTGCTTCAACACTTCCAGGGTCCAGGGACAGTGACTCCACCACCTCCCTGAGCAGCCCATTCCAATGCCAATCACTCTTTCTGGCAACAACTTCCTCCTAACATCCAGCCTAGATCTCCCCTGCTACAACTTGAGACTGTGTCCCCGTCTTCTGTTGCTGGTTGGTGATCTTTACTCAAACCATCCTATGAGTTTAGCCATTTTCTCTGCTGAGGTTTGTTGATCTTTTTAGGTTTTGTGGTTTGGTTGATTTTGGTTGGTTGATTGGTTTTGGTTTTAGTTGGGTTTGTTTCCTTGCTGAGTTCTTTAAGTCTCTTTGGGTTGTGTGTGTGTGTGTTACTCGTTTTAGTTGAGGGTTTCTTTTTGGTTGTAGGGTTTTTCAGTCCTAGCCTGCCAGAAAGTGACACAAACTCTGTTAAAGCAGTAGGGAAAAGTCCAGCTACAGCTGAGAAAAGGCAATGTCTTGAAAGGATCAGGAGCTAGAGTTGTATCCCCTCTCCTTTGCTTCACCACTGCAGTGCTATATCCTCACCTATTGACCAGTGAAGTGTGAATTCATGATGCGTGACGCTGGTATTATTATTAAATTTGCTTGCCTGAAAGGGGATTTGAGATGGAAAAACACAACAAGCCCAAAATATCTTGCCATGACAGGTATTGAGTTTCTTCTGCAAACCTGGGGAGGGAGCAAACCAACTCATAACTCACAGCAAGCATTTAAAACAAAGCCAAGTGTAATTTTTTGGGGTGTGGGACTTTCTGCTTCATTGTCACACTTGCTGAGTCCAGTTGAAATGTTTAAATGGAGGTTTGGAACTGGCTCCTCAGGCAACACTATTCTTTGCATGTCCTCTTGAGATGAAAATACCCTCTCAGTTTATACTTAATTCTAGTCTGGTTCTGTCAGTTAATTTCTGCCTGGGTCAGCCCGGAGACAAAGCAGACGTAGCAGATTTCCAGGAGGAAGATATCTGCAAAGGTTTGTGTGCCTGGGACAGAACATGGGATTTTAAATCACATTCACTGGGGAGTAATGAATGTGCTTTCCTGCTCTGTCATCCAATTTTTCTGCAGCACTGTAAGGCTATTAATGTTCTAAATTTCTTATGGAAATAAAACCCACATATTACAGCCTGATGTTGCTCTGCTGATGTGCTTCCTTGGCTTGATGGTCTACCTGTTCATCAGCCAGGTTTGATATCAGCCCTTCAAGAACTTCTACTGTCTCCATTTCTACTGAATCCAGATAGGAATTTGAAAGTTCTGGGTGCCTGGGATGGTCCTAAAAATGGAAGGAAAAAACAATCCATCACATCCATAGTTCAGGTGATAAAAGCAAACCATGGGGTAGCTTGGACCTTAGGTCTCTGTAGGAGAAATAAAGGAAAGCAGAGACTCATAGAATCAGAGAATCAACCAGGTTGGAAGAAAACTCCAAGCTCATCTGGTCCAACCTAGCACCCAGCCCTGTCCAGTCAACCAGACCATGGCACTAAGTGCCTCATCCAGGCTTTGCTTGAACACATCCAGGGACGGTGACTCCACCACCTCCCTGGGCAGCCCATTCCAATGCCAATCACTCTCTCTGCCAACAACTTCTTTCTAATATCCAGCCTAGACCTCCCCTGGCACAACTTGAGACTGTGTCCCCTTGTTCTGTTGCTGCTTGCCTGGCAGAAGAGCCCAACTCCACCTGGCTACAGCCTCCCTTCAGGTAGTTGTAGAGAGCAATGAGGTCTGCTCTGAGCCTCCTCTTCTGCAGGCTGCACACCCCCAGCTCCCTCAGCCTCTCCTCATAGGATTTGTGTTCCAGGCCTTTCACCAGCTTTGTTGCCTTTCTCTGGGGTGTGAACAGTCCTGCTCAAGATGAGGAGACCCTTCACAAGACTGAATATTTACTTAGTTCTGAAAAACAGCTATTTTTATTGCTGTTTTTCCTAAGATCCTGTCCTTCCTTCCTGAAATGCATACTTTCAGGCAGCAGAAATATCTGTCCTTTCCATGCCGTGCACAGAAGATGAATCTGCTTTAGACTTGGAATTACTCAGCAGCTCACTGGTCAGGGTGGAAAAACTACTGCTGCAGGGTGTTGAGAAGCAGAGCTAGCAGAGACAAGAATCAAATTACTAAGCCATTCCCATACTCCTCAAAAATCAGAGGGAAGAAGGCTGGAAATGAATCTCAGGAAGATGATTCTGAATTGTAACATCTCCTGTAATTCCTCATGGAGTGGTACCTTCTGTCAGCCTCTCTCCCTCAGGCATAATCCAGCCTGGACAGGGAAGTTCATAAAGGAAGGAGGCAACAAAAAAGCATCTAATTTTTTTCTCTGCTAGAGGTAAAGAAAAAAATAAGCAGTCCAGCTGTGGGAGGCTGGAATCAACAGGGAGACTGGACTTGAAACTGGAAAAAGCTTACAGCTGGTGCTGAGGTGGTTTCAAACGTTTCTAATGATTACTCCAGAAGCATAGCAGAGCAGAATGAATTGCTCAGCAGAAATGAAAAACCTACAAAGGTGAAACAGGACCAACTTCTATTGCTTCTGCTAAAATGCCAAGTCTTGTACAGGTGGTAAAATGCTGATTCAGGTTAGCCAAAGAGGCAGGAGATGCCCCATCCCTGGAAACATTCCAGATGAGGTTGGATAAGGCTGCAAGCAACCTGATCTAGGTGATGATGTCCCTGTTCACTGCAGAAGGGTTGAACTAGATGACTTTTGAAGGTCATAGAATCAACCAGGTTGGAAGAGACCTCCAAGATCAGCCAGTCCAACCTAGCACCCAGCCCTAGCCAGTCAGCTAGACCATGGCACTAAGTGCCTCATCCAGGCTTTGCTTGAACACCCCTAGGGATGGCAACTCCACCACCTCCCTGGGCAGCCCTTTCCAATGCCAATCACTCTCTCTGCCAACAACTTCCTCCTAGCATCCAGCCTAGACCTCCCCTGGCACAACTTGAGACTGTGTCCCCTTGTTCTGTTGCTGCTTGCCTGGCAGAAGAGACAAACCCCACCTGGCTTCAGGTAGTTGTAGTCCTTTCCAACTCAAACCATTTCATAATTCTATGAAGTAGCATAGCTATGACCCTCGTTCAGGTGAATCCAGTGCTAAATCCTCCTCCTAACCATGACCTTTCCTCCATGCATTGCTTGTGCCTAACTCACCTCAAGCTTACAATCAAAGATTACATTGATACTGATAACCAAGCAAGAGATAATTTTCTAACCTCAAAGCTAAGTGGAATAGTCTCATGTCCATAAGTCTCTAAATTCCCAACCAAATTACCTCTGTCCCCCACCCCTACAAAACCAAACCCATCAAAGCTCTATAGTTCTAAGGACTGTGTTCATGCTCCTACTCAAGCAACAAGAGCTGGGACCTAACTCCTACGTTATTGTTATTTAAGTCCTGCTGTCTAACTCAAACATAGCACAATCCAGAGCCTGATCAACATCCACCAGCTGTAAGCTCATCTCTCCTTGCAGCCCACAGTCTTCCCTCCCAATACAGGGGATCATTCACTGCAGATTGGAAACCTTCCTTGTCCTTTCCTGGTGACCTGCTTCATTCACTTCTTAAAAGGCTGGTTTGTGGATATCAGCTCTAGCTTTGCCACTAAAGCCTATGGCTGCCACTTTCTTAAGTATGGAGAGAGGAGTTGCCCCATTTTAATGAGCTACCACTCATTACTAGGCCACTTAAAAGTTTTGCACATCCAGATGCAGAGCTAATTCATGGGTAATAAGGGGTGATAGTTTTACACTAAAAGAGGGAGACTTAGAGTGGATAGAAGGAAGGAATTGGTTAAGTCAAGAAGGGTGAGACACTGGCCAGGGTCATCCAGAGAAGGACAGATACCTCATCCCTGGAAAGATTCCAGGTTGGATGGGACTATGGGGAACCTGCTATAGTTGAAGGTGTCCCTGTTGACTGCAAAGGGGTTGGAGTGGATGGTCTCCAGAGGTCTCTTACAACCCCTATCATTCTCTGCTCTACAATAACAAGCTGCTCATCTTCATTAACAGTAGCAGGTCTTTGGTAATGAACCTCTCATTCTTACATACAGGGCACAAAATTATTCAAAGGGCTTCAGGATTGCAAAGAAATGATGTAAAAGATGTAGAAAACCAGGAAAACTGTCACAGTGAGGCTGTTTGCTCAAACTCAGCCCTTCTTTAGTTTTCACAGCTTGAGCAAAGCAATGACTTTTGTCTGGGAATGATTTTAGCACTTTTCTGAGTCCATAAACTTAGAATTGTAGAATCAGTCAGGGTTGGAAGGGACCACAAGGATCAGCCAGTTCCAACCCCCCTGCCATGCCCAGGACACCCTACCCTAGATCAGGCTGCCCACAGCCTCATCCAGCCTGGCCTCAAACACCTCCAGGGATGGGGCCTCAACCACCTCTCTGGGCAGCTCACTCCAGGCTCTCACCACTCTCATGCTGAAGAACTTCCTCCTCACCTCCACTCTGAATCTCCCCACCTCCATCTTTGCTCCATCCCCCCCAGTCCTGTCACTCCCTGACAGCCTCAAAAGTCCCTCCCCAGCTTTTTGTAGGCCCCCTTCAGATCCTGGAAGGCCACAAGAAGGTCACTTCACAGCCTCCTCTTCTCCACACTGAACAGCCCCAACTCTTTCAGTCTGTCCTTACAGCAAAGCTGCTGCAGCCCTCTGAGCATCCTCCTGGCCCTTCTCTGGACACACTCCAGCATCTCCACATCCTTCTTCTAATAGAGGCTTCAGAACTGGATGCAGTACTCCAGGTGGAGTCCGAGCAGAGAGCAGCAGAGGAGGAGAATCACCTCCCTGGCCCTGCTGGCCACACTTCTGCTGCAGCCCAGGCTCTGCTTGGCTTTCTGGGCTGCAAGTGCACACTGCTGGCTCATATTGAGCTATTTGTCCAGCAGCACCCCCAAGTCCCTCTCCTCAGGGCTGCTCTCCAGCCACTCACTGCCCAGCCTGGATTTCTGTCTGGCATTGCCCCGACCCAGCTGCAGGACCTTGCACTTGGTGTTGTTGAACCTCCTGAGGTTGTCTTGTGCCCACCTCTGCAGCCTGTCCAGGTCCCTCTGGATGGATCCCTGCCCTCCAGCCTGTCTGCTGCACCACACAGCTTGGTGTCAGCAGCAAATTTGCTGAGGCTGCACTCAGTGCCTCTGTCCATGGCACCCACAGAGATGTTGAACAAGACTGGTCCCAGGACTGATCCCTGAGGGACTCTGCTTGTTACTTCTCTCCACTTGGACATGGAGCCATTGACAGCCACTCTTTGGGTGTGGCCATCAAGCCAGTTCTTTATCCATCTGGTGGGCCACCCATCAAACCCATGTGTCACCAGCTTGGAGACCAGGATGTGGTGTGGGTAAACTGAGGTTTCAGAAAGAAGTCCAAAGCTGCTCAGGTGCAACAGAGTGACCTACCTGCCTTCTAAAATAGTGATCCTTAACGAGTGTCCTGACCACATATCTTACAGTCTGGCAAATCCATCTCTAGTCCTTCTCTCATTTCTCATTTTACACGTAAAGGACTTTCCATTGTCTCTTCCTGTCTCAGTGCAGCCATACCCTTCAAAGGGTTTTTGCTCTTGAAAAGAAAATGATGATGCTGTTATGGCTTGGATGAACAGGTGCAGGCTCAGGAAACCAGAGTCCAAGCTCTATTTTGACATGAATTTCCTGTCTCACCATAAGCAAATCACAAAGGACTCAGCTTGGCTTCCTAAACATAGGTGTCTTGTGATACTTGAGAAGCCACAGGATGCCCCTGATGGTCCACTTGGTGGGAAGACCATGGTTCTCCTACATATCCTGTGCTTTGTCTCCAACCCCGTGTATGTGCCTTGAATAGCCCAGGAAACCTGAAATGTCATTAACCATCTCTGCTTAGGAAACTGATCCCAGCCTCCAAAATCTTCCTTCCTTGGGTCAACATCTGCAGACTTGCCTTCTATTCAAACCTCTGCTCTTAAACCATCATTTCTGTCTCATTAGGTGGAGATTGATCTCCAGTGAGACTTCAGATGCTGTACAGGTGTCAGAAATTCAATAGTTTTACCCAAGGAGAATGTTTTAAATGTTACACATGTAAATGTCACTGCTTATAGACCAAAATCTGAGACCAAGCCCCTCAGGTACACACACACATTCATGACCCACCAGCTGACAGTCTCCTCATATTATCAGTGTTAAATGTCATTGATGCTGTAAATACATATAAAACTTCCTATTAATAACATGTTTTAGTGTGAAGTTAATTGATTTTTTTTTACAGTTCTCAAATATTCAAGGCTTAGGTGCAGAGTTACAGCATTTATGATGAAATGTTTTATTTGCTCCAAATTCAAATAACAACTTGGTTCATGGCTTTGGCCAAAAGGTATTAGTTCCACTTGTACTTTTTTCAGGCTTTATAGCTCTGTTCATTATGCAACAGCTTTAGGGAATCATGGAATCATGGACTCAACTAGGCTGGAATAAACCTCCAAGATCATCCAGTCCAACCTAGCACCCAGCCCTGGCCAATCAACCAGACCATGGCACTAAGTGCCTCAGCCAGGCTTTGTGTGCGCACCTCCGGGGATGGTGACTCCACCACCTCCCTGGGCAGCTCATTCCAATGGCAATCACTCTCTCTGTGAAGAACTTCCTCCTAACATCCAGCCTAGACCTCCCTTGGCACAACTTCATAGAATCATGGAATCAGTCAGGGTTGGAAGGGACCACAAGGATCATTTAGTTCCAACCCCCCTGCCATGGCCAGAGACACCCTACCCTAGAGCAGTCTGCCTACATGCTCATCCAGCCTGGCCTTAAACACATCCAGGGATGGGGCCTTAGACACCTCCCTGGCAACCCATTCCAGCCTCTCACCACTCTCATGCTGAACAGCTTCCTCCTCACATCCAGTCTGAACCTACCCACCTCCAGCTTTGGCACAGCTTGAGGCTGTGTCCCCTTCTTCTGTTGCTGGGTGCCTGGCAGCAGAGCCCAACCCCACCTGGCTACAGCCTCCCTTCAGGTGCTTGCAGACAGCAATGAGGTCTGCCCTGAGCCTGCTCCCTTCCAGGCTGCACACCTCCAGCTCCCTCAGCCTCTCCTCACAGGGCTGTGCTCCAGGCCCCTCACCAGCTTCATTGCCCTTCTCTGGACACCTTCCAGTACCTCAACATCCCTCTTAAATTGAGGAGCCCAGAACTGGACATAGTACTCAAGTTATGGCCTGACCAGTGCCATATACTGGTACTTCTCAAGTCCCCAAGACTTCATAAAAATATAGAATGTCTTTTATGGGAACAATCTATTGAGTGCTAAAATCCTTTTTTATTTCCAGGGTCTTCCCCCTGCCAAAAGCAGAACAATTTTTCAGCCACACAATTGAAATTGAAAAGCAAAAAAAGAAAACCCCAAACAAATGCCTTCAGTTCAGTTTAACTGGACCTGTTTTGAGCAGGTGGTTGAGGTAGGTGACTTCCAGAGGTCACTTCCCACATAAATTAGTCTGGACTCTGGGATTCTCTGAGGTTTTCTTGTTTGCTTTCTTTTCCCTTGTTTTCATTAGCTGCAATAATACTCTTCCAAGAGAAGACCTGAGACATGAGTTTCCTGATGCTTTCATCTCAAGATGCTCTCCTTTCCTTGAAACATTTATTTCAGCAAGCCTCTTCTTGAACTCCTATTTGAAGTGGAGTAGATGATCTTTGTTATGATTCTTTTTTCCCCCCCAGAAGGTCAGAGTAGAGAACCCAAAGCCAGTCTTGACTAAAATATATGAGTCCTTAAAGTTTTCTGGGAAGTCTAATATTAGTATCAGAGATTGTTTGGTTACAGTTATGACATCTGTTAGCTGTTTCCTACGTGTGATGTCATGACTTGCAGTGATATTTTGAGCTTCAGTTGGGAAAACATGTCCACCTACACAGTGCTCACTTTGAAATATAGGCAGGAGTAAACCATAAGTAGATGATTAGTGAGCACGCAGCAGAATGGCTTTTTTTGAACCTATTCATCAGTCAGATCAACTCACAGCTACGTCAGTGGAGGTAGCTACATGTCAGGAGGTATCTAGGCTCTGGTTATAAATCAGTGGAGATCAGTCAGTAAAGCCAGGATGATCCAAGAGCTGTTCAGCTGAGCGAATGGAGGAGTGTGATTTAACCAAGCGCATCGACTGCCAGCTGAGATGACCTAAGGTATCTGTAACTTCTGCATCCAGCTGGCAGATATGGGATGGAATCTAAAGGAGACTGCACCTTTCTCCAAAGGCCTGTCAGGACCAACCAAGATGGTGTAGAGCACATTAAATGGAACAAGTAAGTGAAATCAGACAAAGGAATCCATAGCCTCACTCACCTGTACACTTGTGCACAACAAACATGCAAGTTTCCTTATCCATAGTCAAAGTCCCATGCAATGCTCCAGGCTTGGGAGAGTGGCTGGAAAGCTCTTCAGAAGAAAAGGACCTAGGGCTGTTGGTTGGCAGAGGCTGAATATGAGCCAGGGTGAGCTCAGATTTAAGAAAGGTGTTGAGGTGCATGAACATGTCCAGAGGAGGGCACCAAGGCTGGTGAAGGGACTGGAGCACAGCCCTGCCATGAGAAGCTGAGGGAGCTGGGCTTGCTCATCCTAGAGAAGAGGAGGCTCAGGGCAGACCTTATTGCTCTCTACAACTACCTGAGAGGAGGTTGTAGCCAGGTGGGGGTTGGTCTCTTCTGCCAGGCACCCAGTGACAGAACACAGCCTTGAAGACACAGCCTCAACCTGCTCCAGGGCAGGTTTAGGCTGGACATTAGGAAGAAGTTCTTCACATTGGGATGGGAATGGGCTGCCTTGAGAGGTAGTGGAATCACTATCCCTGGAGGTGTTCAAAAGGAGGCTGGATGAAGCACTTAGTGCTATGGTTTAACTAATTAGAAGATGTTAGGTGATAGGTTGGACTTGATCATCTTGAAGGTCTTTTTCCAACCCAATTAATTCTGATTCTGATGGCCAAGAAGGCCACCAGTGCCATAGCTTGGATTAGAAATAATGTAGTAAGCAGAACCGTGGCAGTAGTTGCTACCTACCTGTTCTGGGCACTGCTGAGACCACATTTCAAATATTTAGGTCAATTTTAGGCCCTTCACTACAAGAAGGACATTGAGGGGCTGAAGATTGTCCAGAAGACAACAAAGCCGGTGAAGAGTTCAGAGAATGAGCTTTGTGAGGAGCAGCTGAGGGACCTGGGGCTGCTCAGTCTGGGGAAAAAGAGGCTGAGGGGAGACCTTCTCACTTTCTACAACTCCCAGAAAGGAAGTTGGAGTCAGATGGGGGTTGGACTCATTTCCCAAGGAACAAGTGATAGGACAAAAGAAGATGGCCTCAAATTGCACCAGGGTAGGTTTAGGTTGGACATGAGGAACAATTTCTTTCCCCTGAGGGAAAAGCCTGGATGAGGCTGCCCAGGGCAGTGGCTGAATCCCTGCCCCTGGAGGCATTTCAAAGCTGTGTAGATGTGGTGCTGAGGGACATGGCTTAGTGGTGACATACCAGTGTCAGGTTAGCTATTGGACATGGTGATCCTAAAGTTCTTTTCCAACCCAAACAATTCTGTGTTTCTAAGATTCAGTGATCCTTAGTCCACTGTTTGGGCATGAGTGGGTTGTTTTTAGTTAATTTTTGACAGGCTAATGAACAAAAAACCTACCTCAGTGAGATTCATCTGTCTGAAATGGTATCTAGCAGCCAAGTGTAGCACCAGACACCTACGTGAATGCATAACTCAATCCAGGCATTACTGTTAGCTTTTTCCCACCCCCACCAACCTAACAGGAAACTCTTTCAGTAGGAATCGAGCTTGGGCAGATCTGAGCACTTGTGGAAACCTCATCAATTTTCCTAAATTTGCTTACAAGTCCTCACAAAATCCCCTCTCTAGCCTAATGAAGGGCATTGATGCCATGCAAGGGGCTCACAGGCTGTGATCTACTGTAGCTCCAAACAGCACCCTTGCAATAGATCCAGGTGAGTTTTGCTTCTTGCTGCGTACAGACCGGGAACAAAGCAAAGGAGAAGTTTTTGGTGCATGAGGAAACATTTTGGTTTTGGAGGGGGAAGCTTCCAAATAGCAACATTGCTGCTACTGCTCTTCTTAGGGTGATTGATGTCCAGACAGCTTCAGCTAAAGGGACTATTTCACTTCAGACCAAAACAAGTCACTAAATTGGGTCAAAGGAATTGCTGCCTGGAAGTGCCTATTTTTCCACTGGCTACAGCACAAACCTTTGGTAGCTAATTCATATTTACAGGTCTGTGTTTTTTCGATGATTACAGTTAGATGAGATGGATCCTGTCCACAGTGGCCCTCAATCAGAAGGACTGATCCACAGAGGCATTGTATGACTTCATCTGTAGCTAATAAAAACCATCAGTTACAGAAACCAGCCCACTTCAGCTGCCAGCAAAACTGGCAAAGCCCAAAATATAGTCGCTGCTGTTGAACTTAAACATTAGGCTGCATCCTGAGTTGTTTAGCCTGGAGAAGAGGAGGCTCAGGGCAGACCTCATTGCTCTCTACAACTACCTGAAGGGAGGTTGTAGGCAGGTGGGGTTGGGCTCTTCTGCCAGGCACCCAGCAACTGAACAAGGGGACACAGTCTCAAGTTGTGCCAGGGGAGGTCTAGGCTGGATGTTAGGAGGGAATTGTTGCCAGAGAGTGATTGGCATTGGAATGGGCTGCCCAGGGAGGTCTGCAGTCTCTCCCTGGAGGTGCTGAAGCCAAGCCTGGATGAGGCACTTAGTGCCATGGTCTGGTTGAGTGGCTAGGGCTGGTTGCTAGGTTGATTTTGGAGGTGTCTTTCAACCTGGTTGATTGTATGATTCTATGTGGACAATTCTGCAAGCATTAGAAATCAGGGCAATGTTCAACACTTAGCTGGAAAAAAATATATACAACTAAAAATTGGCATCCTCTTTCTGAAACAGCCCTGCAAGGAGCAAGAGGCAAGCTCTTCAAGAGTCAGATGCCAAAACTACCAGAAAACCCAGTAACTGAGAGAGAGAGATAAGATCTCTCTGGGATTTCAGGGCTTTTTGACCATGAAAGTGGAAAGCAATGGAAGAAAAAACTGAGACTTCACATAAAGCTTCTGTCACTCCTTCAAAGTGTTATCTCCTAGAGAGCCTATGAAATCAACACTCACCAAAGGAAACATGAATTATAGCATCATTATGGCTGGAAGAGACCTTTGAGATCATCAAGGCTATGTCTTAACCCAGCACTGCCAGGTCACCGCTGAATCATGTCTCAGGACACCACATCTACACAGCTTTGAAAGCCTTCCAGGGATGAGAACTCCAACATCTCCCTGGGCAGCCTGGGCCAGGGCTTGACAGCCCTTTTGGGGAAGAAATTGTCCTAATGTCCAATGTAAACCCCCCGCTGCTGCAACTTGAAACTGTTTCCTCTTATCACCAACCCCTGCCTGTTTCCAACTTCATTTCAAGGAGTTGTAGGGAGTGAGGTGTCCCCTGAGACTTTGGGCTGGACAACTCCAGTTCCCTCAGCTGCTCCTCACAAGACTACAATTCCATTACTTTCTGTACTTCCTTCTGTCCCATTTGCTTTCTGTCTCTTCAGTTCTCCCATTTCTCACTTTGGCAGGGAGTTGATCTAAAATAGTTAATTATTCTTTCTCTCTCCATGGCCATGAGATCATTTTTATTCAAACCAGGCATGTAACTAAAGGTCAAGAAGTGGTCACATTCACAACTGGGCTTTTCTTTGACTGCCAACCTGCTGTGAAGGGTCACTTGTGAATGTGTGGATCAGATGCCCAGGGTAATGTAGTAAATCTGGGAAAATAGTGAAGCAGTCACAGCAAAACTTCTAGAAAATAATCAAGCTTTGTTCTGAAGGTAGTGGTGGGAGAAGGATTATCTGCTTGAGAGTTTTCCCATCCTTGATTTGTCATCACTAAGATGCTGCTTTTGACAGATCTCATGTTAGTCAAACTCGTGTCGAGCCACTGCTGAAATCTGTCTGGTGCCATCTGAAACAGCTTGCTGAGACTTGGCTTCTTCGTTGATCCTCTTCATAGAATCATAGAATGGTTTAGGTTGGAAGGGACCTCAAGGATCATCCAGCTCCAACCCCCTGCCATAGGCAGGGACACCTCCCACTAGAGCAGGTTGCTCAAGGCCTCATCCAGCCTGGCTTTAAACACCTCCAGGGAGGAAGCATCCACAACCTCCCTGGGCAACCTGTGCCAGTGTCTCACCACCCTCACTGTAAAGAACTTCCTCCTTCAGCCATCTTCATTCTGGAAAGCTTTTAAGTCTTCATCAGACACTGATGAATCCTGCCTGACAAACCTGGTGGCCTTCTGTGAACAGGTCACCACATTAATAGATGTGGGGCAAGTGACTGATGTCATTGACCTGGACCTGAGTAAGGCCTTTGACTGTCCCGCACCACATCTTAGTCTCCAAGCTGGTGACACATGGGTTTGATGGGTGGAGCATGAGATAGAATAAGAACTGGCTTGATGGCCTCACCCAAAGAGTGGCTGTCAACGGGTCCATGTCCAAGTGGAGGCCAGTGACAAGCAGAGTCCCTCAGGGATCAGTCCTGGGATCAGTCTTGGTCAGCATCTTTGTGGGTGCCATGGACAGAGGCATTGAGTGCAGCCTCAGCAAGTTTGCTGCTGACACCAAGCTGTGTGGTGCAGCAGACAGGCTGGAGAGCAGGGATCCATCCAGAGGGACCTGGACAGGCTGGAGAGGTGGGCACAAGCCAACCTCAGGAGGTTCAATAGGACTAAGTGCAGTGTCCTGCATCTGGGTTGGGGCAATGCCAAGCACAAATCCAGGCTGGGTAGTGAGTGGCTGAGAATAGCCCTGAGGAGAGGACCTNTACAAAAAAGCTGGGGAGGGACTTTTTAGGTTCTCAGAGAGTAACAGGACTGTGGGGAATGGAGCAAAGCTGGAGATGGGGAGATTCAGAGTGGCTGTGAGGAAGAAGTTGTTGAGCATGAGAGTGGTGAGAGCCTGGCATGGGTTGCCCAGGGAGGTGGTTGAGGCCTCGTCTCTGGAGGTGTTCAAGACCAGTGTGGATGAGGCCTTGAGAGACCTGCTCTAGTGGGAGGTGTCCCTGCCTGCGGTGGGGGGTTGGAACTGGCTGAGCTTTGAGGTCCCTTCCAACCTAAACCATTCTATGATTCTGGTGATGCTTAAGTAGACAGAAGCAGCCCTTTTGCCATTCCTCTAGAAGAAGCAGAGTTGCCTCAAGGAAAATACCTGCCTCCATCAAGCAGTTTTGGCCCCTGCCTAGCTCAGCCTGCAAGGCTCTCTATGTTTTCTCATCATTTTCTCCCACAAAACCACCCCTGGGAACAAGTTACTACTACTCACAGGTCACTTCTCCAACACTCAGTGTTCCTGGAATTGTTTCCCAGTGCCTGCCTGCCTGTGTCATTTGACACTGATGATATCATGCTGTAATTACCAGCAGCTAAGGGCAGAAGGGAGCAACACAATTTCAACAGAGGTTTCCAACTACTTAAAAGCAAAACAAAACAAAACAAAAAAAAAAAAGAAGAAAAAAAAATAAAAATAATTTGAACCAAAACTTTCCCAGAGTTACCAATAAATAGGTCTTATTACCCTACTGTTAATGAATCAATTAATAATGGCACCATACCTCATGCAGAGGAAAAGCTTGGCTCTCATCCTTGTGGACAAAGGAGAGGGGAAAATGTTATTCACAGGCAAATGGTTAAGGTCACACAGGAGATTTGTAAGGAGACCAAGGACTGAATTTACAGTGGGCAACTGACCTCTTGGAATGCTTCAATTCCTTGTATCCCTGACTCAGTAGTTTTCAGTTGGTTTTATCTTTGGTGGTTAATTTGGTTGGGTTTTTGTTTGGTTGAGATTTTGGTTTGTTTGTTGTTTTTTTTTTGTCCTGGTGTTTGCTGGTTTAGTTTTTTTTTTTTTATGTTGTACTTTTTGGTTGGTTGATTTTGTTTGAATGCTTTTGTTTATTTATTTGGTTTTCTGTTTTTCTTTTTCAGGTCTTTAATAACTCTCTGGTACAGTTGAAGAAGCCTGCTTCTGAAAACATCATTGGCTACTGGAATGGGCTGCCCAGGGAGGTGGTGGAGTCACCGTCCCTGGGGCTGTTCAAGGCAGGATTGGACGTGGCACTTGGTGCCATGGTCTAGCCTTGAGCTCTGTGGTAATGGTTAGACTTGATGATCTGTGAGGTCTCTTCCAACCTTGGTGATACTGTGAGACTGTGATACTGTGAAGTCATAAAGGCTAATGATTAGGCTTGATCATCACAGAATCACAGAATGAAGCAGGTTGGAAGAGACCTCTAGGACCATCCAGTCCAACCTNTCTCTTTGCCAACAACTTCCTCCTAACATCCAGCCTAGACCTCCCCTGGCACAACTTCAGACTGTGTCCTCTTCTTCTGTTGCTGGTTGTCTGGCAGAAGAGATCAACCCCCACCTGGCTACAACCTCCCTTCATGTAGTTGTAGAGAGCAATGAGATCTGCCCTGAGCCTCCTCTTCTCCAGGCTAAACAACCTCAGCTCCCTCAGCCTCTCCTCATAGAATCAACCAGTTTGGAAGAGACCTCCAAGATCATCCAGTCCAACCTTCAGTCCATCTTCAGGCTCTTTTCCAATCTGGGCCACTCTGTGATTCTGTGACATGAGCTTGAGTTACATTTCACAGCCATCTTCCAGATAGTCAGTGGACCATTCCACTAAGGAATCTGCAAAGCCCAGGCTGGAAAGCCTTGGTGCAGGATCTGCTGATCTTTAAGGACTGTGGGGAGTCCTTACTGCATCACTCCATTCCAGTAATGCCTTTAAAACTAGCTAGTGTAGGAAGAATGAAAGGATCTGGGGAGGTGAGCCTGAGCCTTGGAAGCAGAGAGGAGCAAGGCAAGCAGAGCAGGAAGTCTTAGCTAAGCAAACACCAATTCCCACCTGTTGCCTCCAGTCTCTTCACAGGAGCTAATAATAAAGAGAGGTTGTGGTTAAATGGAGCTCTTCATCCCCTCTGATCCCAAAGCACTCAGCAAATTACACACCCAAAGGTCACATCAACTGGTGCTGAAACCCAGCCTGGCCATAACAATAGGAAGGAGGAAAAGTATGTCCAAGGACAACAGGGTGAATTCCCACTTATCTGAAACACGTCTGATGCTTTTTAAGGTCCATCCGGAGCAACCAGGATTGTAAGGCAGCCTAAAATACTCCAGCACATTATGGTATGCCAAGATCCCTTTGTTTTAACCCTTAGAAGAAGGAAAAGAGAAGGGAAAAAGTAAAACTAAACAGGACTAATGACATGACTTGAATTCAGTGCTGTGTTTCCAGCGAGTCTACACATCTTAAACCTGTTGCTTAGCCTGTTAAGCCATCCCCTCCACCATGCCCTTTCCCTGGATTAGATGTCCTCTTTATCCATTGTTTCAAGGCAATGAAATGACTCATACTGAGTCTGTTCCCAGGACATCTTGCCAGGTGAGGGAGAGTGACATTTAGTAGGAGACCTATTAATTGGAATCTACTGAAATAACACAAACAAAACAGAAAACTCAGGTTCTTTGGTGTGGCCCAAGCCTTATCATTCCATCTCTGGGCAGCGCCACGTATCTGAGAGCCAAGGCACAATGAATCTGTTCCACTCTGCAACCCCAAACAATCCTCTTTCACAGTCTTGTACCTTAAATCAAGGAAATAAAAGGCCAAAGGAGTTCTCAGATGGCATGTTCAATGGCCCCAGGAGGGGTAGGAGGAAGACATAACACCTCACATTCTCCCGGTATAGAAAGCCAAGGCCCTGTACCTGCAGAACTTTGCTGTCTTGGAACAACTCTACCAGATGCCATGTAGCTCCAGCTGCCATTCAGCCACCTAAGTGATACACACATCCTACCACTTCTGCTTTGAAATGAGTTTTATACATCATTGGCCCTGAAACACAGCCACAGAGTGACATCAGCTAATATGGTTCCAACTAGGAGAGGTGCTCTTAGGTCTGCTGGACCTCTTCTCTTTCCTCAGCCCATGAGAGTTTATTCCCCAAGGCTGACAACTGAAAATAGTGAGAAAGACAATCACAGACCCATAGGCTCACAGAATCCACTGGGTTGGAATGGACCTTCACAGATCATAAGAATTAAAGCAGATCCAGGGAAAAGTCTTTTGGAGATGATTAACTTGCTGCAGTGTAGGTTTTCAGTGCTACACATCCATCTGTGAACTTTAGAGACTCTTACTTGGTTCCTGTGTATTTTCCACAGGTTCTGTGGTCATACCTGCCTGCCCAGGAAGATGCCTCAGCTGTCCTAGGATGTCTCAACTGCATTAGAAACCTGTACTCAGGAACTTGCACCACACCTCAGTGATTTCCCTCAAGGTGAGCTAAATCATCTTTCAGACCCTGGCAACGGTTTGGCTGGCTCAATGTCAGAGTGTTGCGCTAATGACATTGGCTATGGTTGTCCCTCTTAGCCTACAGCTGCTGTTCCAAGAGCCAGGTTTCCCAGGAGTCCTATTTCCTATCTTCCACCCACAGATGGACGTTTTGAATAGACTAGGGTGTCTTGTGTCACATTAGGTGCTTACCTGTGGGCAGCTGAATCGAGTCCCCTGTTGGCAAGCTTGACTGCCTCTTCATTGATGCTGGTGGGAGGGTTAGGCACCAGTAATACATTTGCACTCCTACATTTGGATGTCTAAATTTAAGTACATCATTTTCAAGCCAAATGTTGCCCATGTCTGACTTGAGAATTTGCAGTTCCAGCTACTCTTCCTGTCTTATTTTCCTGTGTTCTCGTATCCTCATCTATGTCCACATATTGTTCTCAGCACAAGAAGGGTTGAACAAACTGGAAAAGGTCTGCAGGATGACCACAAAAATAAATGGAGAGACTGAGCACCTCTGATGTGAGGCCAGGCTGAGAAAGTTGAGGTTGTTCAGCCTGGAAGTGAGAATGCTCCAGGGAGACCTTCTGGTGATCTTTCAGTGCTTCAAGGGGGTCTGTGAGAAATATAGGGAGACAATTTTTAGCTGGGAGTATTGTAACAGGACCAGGAGGGATGGCTTAAACTAAAAGAGGGACATGTAGACTAAAGAGAAGGAAGACACTAGGAGTGGTGAGACTCTGGTCCAGGTTGCCCAGAGAGGTGGCAGATGCCTCATCCTTGGAACCATTCCAGGGCAGGTTGCATGGGGCTCTGAGCAACCTTTATCTAGCTGATGTCCCTGCTGACTGCAGGGGGGTTGGACTAGATGACATTTAAAGGTCCCTTCCAAACCAAATCTTTTAAAGATTCCACTATTTTATTATTCCATGATTCTATGATTGTCTACCCTGATGGACTCTGTCTAGATTCTAGGTTTAGTTCTTCAGCAGAAACAGCTCCAACTTCATTATTGTGTGTTGAATGACAGCAGTGCAGTTCAGCAGGGTACCTTCATGTTTAGTAATAGGGATCCACATGACCTGACCTGATTTTTAGAACTGTAACTAGAGGAGTTCATAGAATCATAGAATGGTTTAGGTTGGAAGGGATCTCAAGGATCATCAGACTGGATGAGGCACTTAGTGCCACGGTCTAGTTGATTGAATAGGGCTGGGTGCTAGGTTGGACTGGATGAGCTTGGAGGTCTCTTCCAACCTGGTTGATTCTAGGATTCTAGGATGAGGAATACTAGTTCCAATGCCAAGCCTATTTCACCAGCACTTTGAAGAACACTCTGCTACTTTGAGCCTAGCTGGGATACTTTGGTGAGAAGAATTAGATGATAAGGCTGTGAAAAGGAAAGAATGGTGATATCTGCTGCACTCATAGGCTTGCTGAGATGGATAAGAACAAGAACACAAATATAGGTAACAGAGTCTCTCTCTGGACTTTTTGGGCTGCACTTCTCTCTCTAACCTGCCTGACTAATCCATCTGCTTCCTAACCCCCCTGGGCGACCCTCCAAACTACCTTGAGCATAAGGCAAAGTCTGGGGTAAGGTAGAGGGATGGGGAGAAGGTGGAAGGGTGGTTGGGAGCCCCTCCTGGGCTCATTTGCAGTGAGGGTTGTGAGGCACTGGAACAGGTGCCCAGAGAGGTTGTGGATGACAGAAGCACAGGGTGTGATCTACAGTGAGGGTGGTGAGGCACTGGAACAGGTGCTCAGAGAGGTTGTGGATGACAGAAGCACAGGATGTGATCTACAGTGAGGGTGGTGAGGCACTGGAACAGGTGCTCAGAGAGGTTGTGGATGACAGAAGCACAGGATGTGATCTATAATCTATGATCACATTCTGTGCTTCTGTCATCCACAACCTCTCTGGAGGTGTTCAGGACCAGGTTGGATGAGGCCTTGAGTGACCTGTTCTAGTGGGAGGTGTCCCTGCCTATGGCAGGGAGTTGGAACTGGCTGAGCTTTAAGGCCCCTTCCAACCTAAACCATTCTATGATTCCATGGTTCTATTTTGATAACCCTTCTAGAACTAAGCCTGCTAGGTCCCAGCTGTTAATTTCTCTAACCCACAGCCAAGCCCAGCCTCAGCTTTAAACAAGAGTTTTTGTCACCTAGTGTAAGAAATGGCATATGGGTACCTGCAGGTGTCAGACACTAAATTGGAGTCCCAAGCCACATTTTGATTTTTTTTCCCTGTTTTTCTATAGATAGAAGATAGAAAAAATAAGTGGGATTATATAACTGACTCGTGGCCATCTGAAGCTTTCTATTCCTAATGGAGAAAAGCAGGAAAAATGTTCCTGCTGTCTGGTGGAAAAACAATTAGGGATGAGGCTGTCTGCTAAGGTCAACATATCAGGAGTAATGATTTGTTTGCTCAAGAATTTACTGAAGACAGGCATTTGGTTATCCTGAATAAAAATCCATTATATGAAGGAAAAAGAGCTTGTTCTAGCTGAAAATAGTATAGAGAGAGAAATGTTTTGAAAGACTTTCAAGCCAAAAAGTAATTCTTCATGCCTTACATAATAAGATCTTTGGAGTTCCACTTGTTACCTTATTTTAAGCCTAATACATTATTTGCATTACATATTCTCAACAAGGAGTTTAGTCTTGGTTCAGAAGCAAGAAAGGAAAACAATTCTAGGGACAGCCTGTTCCATGGTAAATCCATTTCCCTGCCTATCTGCACCTAAATTCTGTCTTCAGAGAACCATTTTGATTAGAAAAGATCTTGAAGGTCATCAAGTCCCACCATCAACCCAATACAACCATGCCCACTAAACCAAGGTCTAGTAATGTCAGGACGAGGGGGAATGGGTTTAAGCTGGCAGAGGGGAGATTTAGACTGGATGTTAGGAGGAAGTTCTTTACAGTGAGGGTGGTGAGACACTGGCACAGGTTGCCCAGGGCGGTTGTGGATGCTTCCTCCCTGGAGGTGTTTAAAGCCAGGCTGGATGAGGCCTTGAGCAGCCTGCTCTAGTGGGAGGTGTCCCTGCCTATGGCAGGGGGTTGGAGCTGGATGGTCCTTGAGGTCCCTTCCAACCTAAACCATTCTATGATTCTGTGATTCTATGTTGCCATATGCCATGCCTGTTCATTTTTTGAACAGCTCTAGGGATAGTAACTCCACCACCTGCCTGGGCAGCCTGTTCCAGTGCCTGACCACTCCTGCAGTGGAAGTATTTTCCCTAATATCCAACTTTAACCTCCCCTGGTGCAGCCTGAGGTCATTTCTTCTCATTCTGTCACTTGATACATGGGAGAAGAGACCAACTCCAACCTCCTTTCCAAGAAGGAAATAGAACTAACTATGGCTTCTTCAGACAGCAGATTACAAACCTCCATTATTAATTTCCTACATGATGCTTCATTCAAACACATTTCTAGGTTCAATTGATCATTAGAAATATTTGGAAACCCATCCAGTGAAGACCCAGAACTAGAAAGTATCAAAAGTGTGATTCTTTGGTCGGCATCGCTTAAAAGTGTCTACAGAATCTAATGCTGAAGGTCAAGTAGCCCAAAAAAATCAGTGTATCAGATGATGCAGTCTTTCCAGTGCAAAAAAAAACTTATTATTTTTACATATTTGGGCTGTCACAGCTGCCACCAAGAGGCATAACTGGAAAGAAAGGGAATGTGCAACACTGTTAAAAATGAATGTAGTTGTAGGTAATGACACAGGGCGCGATAGAAGGGGAGGGAGAGAGATCAAAACAGGGAGAGAACTCCCAAGGCTTTGCAGAAAGCTTAAGGAAAATACAAAGGAATCCAAAAAGGAAAGGAAAGGAAAGGAAAGGGAAAGGGAAAGGGAAAGGGAAAGGGAAGGGGAAAGGGAAAGGGAAAGGGAAAGGGAAAGGGAAAGGGAAAGGGAAAGGGAAAGGGAAAGGGAAAGGGAAGGGAAAA
>WAAF01013623.1:91395-103790 GCA_013400475.1 Tricholaema leucomelas
AGAATCAGTCAGGGTTGGAAGGGACCACAAGGATCAGCCAGTTCCAACCCCCCTGCCATGCCCAGGGACACCCTACCCTAGAGCAGGCTGCCCACAGCCTCATCCAGCCTGGCCTTAAACACCTCCAGCCATGGGGCCTCAACCACCTCCCTGGGCAACCCATTCCAGCCTCTCACCACTCTCATGCTCAACAACTTCCTCCTCATGGCCACTCCAAATCTCCCCACCTCCAGCTTGGCTCCATTCCCCCCCAGTCCTGTCACTCCCTGACAGCCTGAAAAGTCCCTCCCCAGCTTTTTTGTAGGCCCCCTCCAGATACTGGAAGGCCACAAGAAGGTCACCTCACAGCCTCCTCCAGACTGCACAGCCCCAACTCTTTCAGTCTGTGCTCACAGCAGAGCTACTGCAGCCCTCTGAGCATCCTCCTGGCCCTTCTCTGGACACACTCCAGCATCTCCACATCCTTCTTCTAAGAGGGGCTCCAGAACTGGATGCAGTACTCCAGGTGGGGTCTCAGCAGAGCACAATAGAGGGGGAGAATCACCTCCCTGGCCCTGCTGGCCACACTTCTCCTGATGCAGCCCAGGCTCTGCTTGGCTTTCTGGGCTGCAGGTGCACACTGCTGGCTCCTGTTGAGCTTCTCATCCAGCAGCACTCCCAAGTCCCTCTCCTCAGGGCTGCTCTCCAGCCACTCACTGCCCAGTCTGAATTTGTGCTTGGCATTGCCTCGACCCAGCTGCAGGACCTTGCACTGGGTCTTGTTGAACCTCATGATGTTCTCTTCTGCCCACCTCTGCAGCCTGTCAGGTCCCTCTGGATGGATCCCTGCCCTCCCGCCTGGCTGCCACAGAGCACCACACAGCTTGGTGTCAGCAGCAAACTTGCTGAGGCTGCACTCAATGCCTCGGTCCATGGCACCCACAGAGATGTTGAACAAGACTGGTCCCAGGACTGATTCCTGGGGATCAGGCTTGGAAAACAAAGTATATGGGTCTAGGTAGGAACAGAAGAAGAAATGCTGCTTGAAGCAGAACTAGGTATGGGGAGATGAAAAATGACAGAAGGAAAAAAGTAAGACTGATGATTAGGATATGTTTCCTGAAAATCACAGCTACCAGATGACTGAGAGTTTCCCAAGGGAAAGGGTGGGAAATCTTTTCCTTTTGGTTCTTAATGTTGGATAAAGACTTGAGGGACCATATCACAGAACCTGCTATCATCAATGCCAGCTCAGGAAAGAGAGAGGAGTTACTGGTTAGAAATCTGCACACAGNCAACCTGGCAGTGCTGGATTAGTTGCTGGATCATCAAGATCTTAAAGGACCCATTTAATCACACTGATTCTGTTGTTCCATGATTCGTCAGAACCATAGAGATTGATCACATGAAAGGTAGACTATGAAGAAGATGATCCACAGCTCATTCATTTTTATTGGCTGATACAATAATAGGAGGAAAGGCTGGAAGAGATCTCTAGAGACCATCTGATCCATTTTTTCAACCCAAGACAGCTGTGAGGAGTAGGTTGTGTACATGATACAGAATCACAGAATCCCAGAAACATCCAGCTTGGCAANGGCATCAGGATGAGAGATACCCTGGCAGGATATCATCAGGCAAAGATTTATCCAGTGTGAAGAGAAAACACCAGTGGTGTTCCCCAAGGATCAGTGCCGGGCCCAGTCCTGTTCAGCATCTTTTTTGATGATCTGGACCAGGGGATTGAGTCCAGCATCAGGAATTTTGCAGATGACACCAAGCTAGGAGCAGGTGTGGAGCTGTTGGAGGGTAGGAGAGCCCTGCAGAGGGACCTAGACAGGCTGGATGGGTGGGCAGAGGCAATGGGATAAGATTTAACAAGGGCAAGTGCAGGGTTCTGCACTTTGGCCACAACAACCCCAAGCAGTGCTACAGGCTGGGGACAGAGTGGCTGAGAGCAGCCAGGCAGAGAGGGAGCTGGGGGTGCTGGGAGAGAGTAGCTGAAGATGAGGCAGCAGTGCCCAGGTGGGCAGCAGAGCCAATGGCATCCTGGGCTGGCTCAGGAGCAGTGTGGGCAGCAGGACAAGGGAGGTTCTTCTGCCCCTGTGCTCAGCACTGCTCACACCTTGAGTGCTGTGTCCAGTTCTGGGCTCCTCAATTCAAGAGAGATTTTGAGGTGCTAAAATGTGTCCAGAGAAGGATGACAAAGCTGGTGAGGGGCCTGGAGCACAGCCCTGTGAGGAGAGGCTGAGGGAGCTGGGGGTGTGCAGCCTGCAGAAGAGGAGGCTCAGGGCAGACCTCATTGTTGCCTACAACTACCTGAAGGTAGTTGTAGTTGGGGTTGGGCTCTTCTGCCAGGCAAGCAGCAACAGAACAAGGGGACACAGTCTCAAGTTGTGGCAGGGCAGGTCTAGGCTGGATGTTAGGAGGAAGTTGTTGGCAGAGAGAGTGATTGGCATTGGAATGGGCTGCCCAGAGAGGTGGTGGAGTCACCGTCCCTGGAGGTGTTGAAGCAAAGCCTGGATGAGGCACTTAGTGCCATGGTCTGGTTGATTGGCCAGGGCTGAGTGCTAGGTTGGACTGGATGATCTTGGAGGTCTTTTTGAACCTGGTTGATTCTATGATTCTGATTCTTGAGCTAAGACTTCCCTTGTGACAGGACAAGATGTGACACTTTTCAAGGCAGATGAAGACTAGCTAGAAGGAAGACATTTTTTACCCTGAGGGTGGTGTAATGCTGCTCTAGGTTGCCCAGAGAGGTGGTAGATAGCTCATCCCTGGATGCATTTCAGATCAGGTTGTTCAGAGCTCTGAACAACCTGCCCTAGCTGCAGATGGTCCAGCTCACTGCAGCAGAGGTGGACTGGATGATCTTTGAAGATCTGTGATTCTTTGGAGGGTGATCTGCAAAGACTGTGCTGATGAGCTACGCTTTCCATTCAACTGCTTCTCCCTTCTGATCCATCTTTAGATGTCAGTTTGACCTGACCTTTCAGGCTCAAACCAGAAGCATTGACACAGCTTTCCACTATCTCCTACAGCCTGTATTTTGGTGGTTAGGACACTTTAGTCCAAGTGAACTAAAAGCACCAGAGCACTGGCTCAGTCTCATGTGATGCTGTTCATTGTCTAACTCCCAAAAGGCAGGATAATTCACCACCTCCAGGGAGGAGAGGCTTCAGCTGCATAAATACAGGTCCTCTTGTGCTTCTTTCCTTATATCATATGGGACTAAACCTGATTTTAATACAGCTAAGGGGATGATGCTCCTTTTCAGGCAAAGGAAGGATTTGGTCCATGTTGTTCATTTGGTCCATGTTGTTCATTTGGTCCAAACTAGCTCAGTTTGAGTAGCTCTGGCCAGGCTCATCTAGGGAAGGGTGTCCCTGGCCATGTCAGGGGGGTTGGAACTAGATGATCCTTGTGATCCCTTCCAACCCTGACTGATTCTATGATTCAATGGACCTCCTTGCTGTGGTTTCAAAATGGAGCTATAATGTCAGAAACAAGAGGAGATTCTGCTTCTCAAAAGCCAATTCATTCCCTAGTAGATCCATGTACCTTCAGAATCATAGAATCAAACAGGTTGGAAGAGATCTCCAAGATCATCCAGACCAACCTAGCAACCAGCAGTAGTCAATAACCCAGACCATGGCACTAAGTGCCTCATCCAGGCTTTGCTTGCACACCTCCAGGGACAGCAACTCCACCACCTCCCTGGGCAGCCCATTCCAATGCCAATCACTCTCTCTGCCAGCAACTTCCTCCTAACATCCAGCCTAGACCTCCCCCAGCACAACTTGAGACTGTGTCCCCTTCTTCTGTTGCTTTTTTCTTTCTTTTTTGTTTTCTTTCTAGCATCTCAGAAAGAAGGGCAAAATGTTGCTCTTTGAAGATCAGTGAAGTTCAATTCCACACCACCCCCCAGGTCTATAATGGTTTTACTGTCCTTTGGATTTTCTTCTTTAGGAATAAAGGCATCCAAACACAACATTTACACCAGTCACAGAACACTGAGCCTGAAAATTAATAGCAGTGGGAGCTGAAGTGTTACCTCCCTCTCTTACCTAAATATCATTATCTTTTATTTATGGGCCCTCAGCATCTCTAAGACCTGAGGGAGATTTTTTCCCCCTTGTTTATTCTACATGCCCTGCATGTTGGTTTTTAAGTTCTGTCATGTCCCATATAACTGTAAGTTGTCTCTTGAGAACCTCTGCTCTGTTTTCATACAATCTCCCATTATTTTCAGGCAGTCTATGTATTCATACTCCTTTTACCCACCCCCCACCCTTCCAAAACTAACAGCAGAAACAAAACAAACCTGTGCTAGTTTGTGCCTAGCTGGGATATTCTGGTGAGAAGAATTAGATGACAGGCTGTGAAAATGAAACAGTGCTGATGTCTGCTGCACTCATAGGCTTGCTGAGATGTATAGGGACAAGAACATAAACGCAGATAACAGAGTTGTTTGCTTTCTCTTTGGGGCTGCACTTCTCTCTAACCTAACCTGCTGTCTGTGTGACTAATACATCTGCTTCCTAACCCCCCCTGGCTGACTCTCCAAACTCTCCTTGAGCATAAGGCAAAGTCTGGGTTTAGTAAAGTAGAGAGGTGGGGAGAAGGTGGAAGGGCGGTTGGGAGCCCCTCCAGGGGACTCTGGTTTTTGGGAGGGCTGTTGTGGTTCTGTATTACCTTTAACTTGTCTATTCCTGTATATAGCTGTAGATATTGTAAATGTCTGCCTGTATATTCATAGAATCATAGAATCAACCAGGCTGGAAGAGACCTGGAAGTGTTCAGGGCAAGTCTAGATGAGGTCTTGAGCAACCTGGCTCCCCCCAGTTGAAGAGGGACAGGGATCTGCTGGAGAGGGTCCAGTGGAGGGCTACAAGGATGATGAGGAGACTGGAGGGCTGCCTGATGAGGAGAGGCTGAGGGACCTGGNTTTAGATGCAGTTCAGCTCCCACATAAAAATATACAAATAGAAGTAGCATGAGATAGATGTCATAGAATGGTTTAGGTTGGAAGGGACCTCAAAGACCATCTAGTTCCAACCCTTTGCCATTTCACACTATCTCAAGATATGCTAAGCAGATTTAACCAGTAACCACTTCTTTGATTTGGGGAGCTACATGGATCTTTTGCTCTCCACTGATTACTTTTAGACACCTGGGCCAGCTTCTCATCTGGTGTAAATGGGTAGAGTTGTATTGGTTGTGACTAGAGCCTGACAATTTTAGGAGAGCTGAAGTTCAGGCTGATATTTGCCCTAAATGAAAATGGTTTTGCTTCATCAGAGGCAAGAGAATGACAAGATCACATTCTTAGTTCTCTTTCTTAACTGTTCTGAAGAAGAGGTTTTTTTTTACTCCTTCACACAGCAACCAGAACAATGGAAGAGTCTCCAGCACCAGTGGTAATCAAACACTGTCAGAGAGACTTGAAAGACAGCAAATGGATTAGGAAAATGTCTCCTCACCCATATGTGAAATATCCTGTCTTAAAAATTTTGTCCTCCTCCTTTTCTTCATGACTGCATCTTCTCAGCCTCTTGGAGAGGACTGAGAAATATTCTTACTCTCCCAAAAGCGTAACCTCACTGCTGTCTACAAGTACCTGAAGGGAGGCTGTAGCCAGATGGGGTTGGTCTCTTCTGCCAGGCAAGCAGCAACAGAACAAGGGGACACAGCCTCAAGTGGTGCCAGGGGAGGTCTAGGCTGGATGTTAGGAGGAAATTCTTCACAGAAAGAGTGATTGGCATTGGAATGGGCTGCCCAGGGAGGTGGTGGAGTCACCGTCCCTGGGGGTGCTGAAGCAAAGCCTAGATGATGGTCTGCTTGATTGTCTAGGGCTAGGTGCTAGGTTGGCCTGGATGATCTTGGAGGTCTCTTCCAACCTGGTTGATTCTGTGATTCTCTGATTCAAAGACAGGTTAGATGCCTCCTTCAAGGTTTCCCAGGAAAGCTGTGGCATAGCTAGAGCTGGAACAAGGCCACCCACTCCTAGTGCAGCCCTTAAACCACAGGGCTCTCAGCAGCCTCAGCCACAAACAGCTGTTGGACTTGGCTCTGCAATTGTGGGAATTCTCCTGCACACCAAGAGAGGGAGAAAGAAGCAGTGAGGTGAGGGAGGTGGGGGAGGGAAACAGAAAGAAAACACAGGTACAGGTTTTGACTTTATTTTTAGCCGAGGGAGAACTCCACAGCTCGCAGAACAATAGATGCTAGGTCGTTAAAAGGCAGCCAGGGCTGAGGTTGTCAGGAGCCGTGGTCATTTGAGGAGTCAGAGCCAGAACACAATGCTGGCAGAGGCTTTTATTGTTTCCTGCTCTTGCTGCCTTTGCTCTCGTAAACATGCCCTGCGAGCTGGCGAGGCAGCTCCTTGGTACCAAGTGGCAGGGCTGTGTTTATGAGCGTGGTCAGGATCTCAGGCTTGCAGCAGGCTAAGGATTTAGAGGGCTTCATGGTTCCTTCGTCTTGCTGGCAGTCTGGGGCTGGAGCCTGCCTCAGGTGGATTGACAGCTCACCATGCTGCTCTCCTCTGCTCAGCCTCCTGTTGCCAAGTCTAATCTTTCCTGAAGGAGCTTTGAGGGGAGTGCAGATACCTGGTTCCTGATGGGTGATAATTCACTGGTGTCACTAGGATCAGAGCCAGAGGTCCCTTACTGAAGGGGCAAAGGAAGGGCTGCCTCGGAAGAAGAAAAGAGACCATCCCTTCCACCACCTTATCTCCAGTTAGGGCAAAGACAGAGCTCCTCAGGCTACAGGAGAGAAGGCTATACATGCACACAAAAATCTAAAGGGTGGAGGTGATGAGAATGGGGGCACTGATAGGAGGACAAGGGGTAACAGGTACAAATTACAGTTCAGGAAGTTTCACTTGAAATTAAGGAGAAAATTCTTTACTTTGAGGGAACCTAAACCCTGGAACAGGCTGTCCAGAGAGTCTGTGGAATCTACTGCTCTGGAGACTTTAAAAACCCACCTGGACATTGTGATCTTGGGCAACCTGCTCTGAGCAAACCTGCTTTAACAATGGGGTTGGACTAGATGATAGGTGATAGGTTGGACTGGGTGATCTTGGGGGGTCTTTTCCAACCTGGTTGATTCTATGATTCTATGATCTCCAGATCCTCTCCCAGCCCCCATCACTCTATGATTCAATGATTCTATGTGCTGCCTTGGAAGAAGAAAGAACCCATCCCTTCACCACCCTAGATCCAACTGGAACTGGATACTGCTTATCAGGCTACAGGAACAATGCAGTCTTCAAAACCACTTTGAGATATGTCTGGTTTTGTCTTTTTTTTTCACTCACAATGTATTAACTCAGAGCTTAAACCAAACAACCACTGTCAAGAATTAATTGGAGAAAGTAGATCTCAGATAATAATGCTCCAGCTGGAGATGTTCCTGCTCACTGAAGGGGTTGGGACTACCAGATAATAATGCTGTAGCTGGAGATGTTCCTGCTCACTGAAGGGATTTGGGACTACCAGATAATAATGCTCTAGCTGGAGATGTTCCTGCTCACTGAAGGGGTTGGGACTACCAGATAATAATGCTCTAGCTGGAGATGTTCCTGCTCACTGAAGNCCCAGAGCCCTGCTGCCAACTTCCTGGACAACTTCCTCTCAAACTCCTTCAGGCACTGCTGAAACCTATGCTTGATGAAGTGATGGAGAAGTCAAGAGGGGCCTCTGAGTCTGTGAACAATGGCAACTGATGCAACATCAGTCTGTGAGAGAGCAGAAGCTGTCTGGCTGTCTGTGTCCTCAGAGCAGCCTGCTAGAAGCCAAATCACTCTTAAAGTGCAATGACTTTTAGTAAGGGGACATGCTAGGTGTGTTCCAAAGGCCACTGAATTCAGCAGGAGAAGACCGTTTGATTTCTGTGTGCTTTGGATGAGACCCAGAAAGAGCAATGGGTTAAATCAGGGACAGTCTCTTTCTCACACAGCTGAAGCTGCAAACTCAAAATTCCCTGTGTTTGCTGAGCAGAAGTGAGTGTGGGTCAGGAAGGCAGCTGAGCCTTCCTTTCCTCTACAATTGTTTGCCTTGTTGTGGAGCCTAAAGCAATAGAGTAATTCCATGACAAAATTCAGGGCCAGAGAAGCTGACAGAGCAAAAAAGTTGTGACCAAGAGAAGATTTTCAATCAGCTCCTCCAAGCATAGTAATTTATATTTTCTGGCTTAATTCACAGTCCCTGCCACTCATTTATGTGAAATAGTGAGTTCATGTTTTGCTGGGTAAGTATTCTTATCAGCATATGCAGCATGAGGCAAAGCCTCTGGCATCTACACCCTGAACCCTCTGAGCATTCAGAGAAAACCAGCAGTGTCCACAGAGCTCAAAAACATCTCCCAGCAGGATCTGGGCTTCATTATTCTGCATTCCAGTGAGTGAAGAGAACCAGAAAGATGGTTACAGGGACTCATCTACTGTAATGGCCTTGTGGTGACATCTGGGTGTGCATTCTTCTGCGTGAGAAAGGTTTGCTTATAAAAGGGACCTATAAGAAAGGTGAGGACAGACTTTCAAGCAGAGCCTGTTGTGACAGGAAAAGGGACATTTTAACCCAAAAGAGGGAGGTTTAAACTAAAGAGAAGGAAGACTTTTTTTTTACAGTGAGGGTGGTGAACACTGGCCCAGGTTGTCCAGAGCAGTGGTAGATGCCTGAAGCCTGCAACCATTGCAGGTCAAGTCATCTGGGGCTCCAAGAAACCTGCTGTAGTTGAAGATGTCCCTGCTGACTGCAGGTGGGTTGCAGTGGATGACCCTTCCAACACAAACTATTCTGTGATTCCAATGTCCTGCAGTCTCATACTCCCAACAAGCCTTTGGTGCTCTGAAATGGAGCCTTTGATAGACTAAACCATGAGATCTCATCTCGGAGGAGAGTTGTAGCATCTCTGCCTGATGTTTCAAGTAAGCAGAGCAATCCCAAAAGAACTCTGTATTTGTAAGCCATGCATAGGAAGTGAAAGAAGCTGAGAAAGCCTGATCTTCTGAGCTTTCCTGCTGTAATCCTCCAGATTGGAGAGGGCTGGCTACATTTGGACACCTTCTGCAGTGAGGAATTGAGCACGATGAAATGTTCCACCACACCACAAAACCTCTTGAGCACCAACACTCTGCTAGACCTGTTTCCTGTGTGATTTATTGTAGGTGATCCTGTTCTAGCGTGGGGGGGTTGGACTAGATGATCGTCAGAGGTTCCTTCTAGCCCCCAACACCCTGTGACTTGGTGGTACTGCCCTGCTTCGTAAGGCTGTCCTGGCAAACCAGGCAGATGAGCAGCTGCTACAGAGGACTGTTTGTGTTTTCTGCAGGTTGACATATTTCCCAAAGATCCAACAAATAATCCAGTTCTTATGGTCAACACTGGCTTGGCAAGAACCAGGAGATTAAGCTACTCATGGATGAGTAGGCTTGGAATGAGGAAACAGAGTTCCTAGAATCTTAGAATCATAGAATCTTAGAATCAGTCATGGCTGGAAGGGACCACAAGGATCATCTAGTTCCAACCCCCCTGCTGTGGGCAGGGACAACTCCCACCTCTGTCTAGAACCTAATCCAGCCTGGTCTTAAACACCTCTAGGGATGGAGCTTCCACCACCTCCCTGGGCAATCCATTCCAGGGTCTCACCACTCTCATGGTGAAGAACTTCTTCCTAGCATCCATTGCATCATTGAATGGTTTGGGTTGGGAGGGACCTTTACTTTCAAAGTCATCTAATCCAATCCCTCTGCAGTCAGCAGGGACAACTGCAACTAAAGCAGGTTGCTCAGAGTCCCAGAGAAGCTGACCTGGAGTGCTTCCAGGGATGTTACCTCTACATATATGCATGCACATATATTTAAATGTATGATGAGCCCAACCCCACCTGGCTACAGCCTCCCTTCAGGTAGCTGCAGACAGCAATGAGGTCTGCCCTGAGCCTCCTCTTCTGCAGGCTGCACACCCCCAGCTCCCTCAGCCTCTCCCCACAGGGCTGTGCTCCAGGCCCCTCACCAGCTTTGTTGCCCTTCTCTGGACACCTTCCAGTATCTCAATATCTCTCTTGAATTGAGGAGCCCAGAACTGGACAACCAGCTTCATTCCCTTCTCTGGATATGCTTTACCATCTCAATGTCATTCTTGGAGTGTGTGATCCCTTTATCACCCTGCTGAAAAAGGCAGAAATTAGCCTGGCTGAAGATGCTTCTTGAGCTAATGAAGAGCTGATCAGAGAAAGATGCAAAGTTAGCATTTTCTGGTGTAACTGACCTCTTTTTCCTTCTAGTCCCAGATCCAAGTGTCTTTATGGACACTGATTTCACAGTATCACACAGTACCACAGTATCACCAAGGTTGGAAGAGACCTCACAGATCATCAAGTCCAACCCTTTACCACAGAGCTCAAGGCTAGACCATGGCACCAAGTGCCACGTCCAATCCTGCCTTGAACAGCTCCAGGGACGGCGACTCCACCACCTCCCTGGGCAGCCCATTCCAGTGTCCAATGACTCTCTCAGTGAAGAACTTTCTCCTCACCTCAAGCCTAAATTTCCCCTGGCATAGCTTGAGGCTGTGTCCTCTTGTTCTGGTGCTGGCTGCCTGAGAGAAGAGAGCAACCTCCCCCTGGCCACAACCACCCCTCAGGTAGTTGTAGACAGCAATAAGGTCTGCCCTGAGCCTCCTCTTCTCCAGGCTAAACAATCCCAGCTCCCTCAGCCTCTCCTCGTAGGGCTGTGCTCGAGGCCTCTCCCCAGCCTCGTTGCCCTTCTCTGGACACGTTCAAGCATCTCAATGTCCCTCTTAAACTGGGGGGCCCAGAACTGGACACAGTACTCAAGGTGTGGTCTAACCAGTGCAGAGTACAGGGGCAGAATGACCTCCCTGCTCCTGCTGGCCACACCATTCCTGATGCAGGCCAGGATGCCATTGGCTCTCTTGGCCACCTGGGCACACTGCTGGCTCATGTTCAGGCGGGTATCAATCAGCACCCCCAGATCCCTCTCTGTCTGGCTGCTCTCCAGCCACTCCGACCCCAGCCTGTATCTCTGCATGGGGTTGTTGTGGCCAAAGTGCAGCACCCTGCACTTGGAGCCATTGAATGCCATCCCATTGGACTCTGCCCATCTGTCCAGGCGGTCAAGGTCCCGCTGCAGAGCCCTTCTGCCCTCCAACCCAGCCACATCAGCCCCCAGCTTGGTGTCATCTGCAAACTTGCTGATGACTGACTCAATGCCCTCATCCAGATCATCTATGAAGATGTTAAAGAGGATGGGGCCCAGCACTGATCCCTGAGGGACACCACTAGTGACTGGCCGCCAGCTGGATGTGGCACCATTCACCACCACTCTCTGGGCTCGGCCCTCCAGCCAGTTCCTCACCCAGCACAGAGTGTTGCCATCCAAGCCGTGGGCTGACAGCTTAGCCAGCAGTTTGCTGTGGGGGACAGTGTCAAAGGCCTTGCTGAAGTCCAGACAGACCACATCCACAGGCCTCCCCACATCCACCAAGCGGCTCACCTGATCATAGAAGGAGATCAGGTTGGAGAGGCAGGATCTGCCCTTCCTAAACCCATGCTGGCTGGACCTGAGCCCTTGGCCATCCCTCAGGTGAGCTCTTATCACCCCCAAGATAACCTGCTCCATCAGTTTCCCTGGCACTGAGGTCAGGCTGACAGGTCTGTAGTTCCCAGGTTCCTCCATCCGACCCTTCTTGTGGATGGGGACCACGTTGGCCACTTTCAATGGCTTCACGCTGATTTACACCAATGGAAAGTTTGCTGTGGAGCTGCAGAATCATGCAACTGTAGAGGCTGGAAGAGATCTTTGAAATAATCAGGTCCAACCATGTGTGGCATCTGAATTGTGTTAGATTTTTGCTGTTGTTGTTTTGCATTGGCAGTGGAAAAAAAATCAGCTCCCAGCCAGCAACTATAACTTGCCATTGTGGGCATGGGAAGGAGGAGGGTAGAATAGTTGGGTGGAAGGGAAAGCTTGCCCATTTTCACCCTGTACATTTAAAATAAACAGCTGGATCCAGAGGGGAAAAAGAAAGACAGAAACTGAGGGAAAGAGAGAAAGAAAGAGAGAGAGAGAAAGAGAGAGAAAGGAAGATAAAAAAAAGAAAGAGCGAGGGTGAGAGAGAGTGAGAGAAAAAGGGAGAGAAAGAGAGAGAAATGAAGAGAAAAAGAAAGAAAGAGAGAGAAAAAGGGAGAGAAAGAGAGAGAAAGAACAAGAGAGAGAACAAGAAAGAAAGGGAGAGAGAAAGGGAAAGGAAGAAAAGGAAGAAAGAAAGGAAGGAAGTAAGAAAAGGAAGAAAGAAAGGAAGGAAGGAAGAAAAGGAAAGAAAGAAAGAAAAAGAAAGAAAGAAAGAAAGAAAGAAAGAAAGAAAGAAAGAAAGAAAGAAAGAAAGAAA
>WAAF01013623.1:104036-115656 GCA_013400475.1 Tricholaema leucomelas
AAAAGAGAGAAAGAGAGAAAGAAAGAAGAGAGAGAAAGAGAGAAAGAGAGAAAGATAGAAAAAGAGAGAGAAAGGAGAGAGAAAGAGATAGAGAAAGAAAGAAAAAGAGAAAGAAAGAGAGAAAGAGAGAGAGAAAAAGAGAGAAAGAGAGAAAGAGAGAGAGAAAAAGAGAGAAAGAGAGAAAGAGAGAGAGAAAAAGAGAGAAAGAGAGAAAGAGAGAGAGAAAAAGAGAGAAAGAGAGAAAGAGAGAGAGAAAAAGAGAGAAAGAGAGAAAGAGAGAAAGAAAGAAAGAAAGAGAAAGACAGAAAGAAAAAAAAGAAAGCAAGCAAGAGAAAGAGGAAATAAAAAGTACACAAGCTCAGCAAAGTTCCAGTGTACTCAGAAGACTGCTGATGCTTAAAGATTGAGAGACCCCAGATTTCATTCCTTGGCAGCTGAGGCAAGAGGGATGGTCTCCAAGGAGCTGCCGTCTCAGGCTGCGGAGGTGAGTAGCCAGAGGTTTATCCTGCAGGCTACTGGGCCTCTTAGAAGTTGGCATTCTTTCAGCATGAAAGATGGTAAAATATTAGCACTTTAAAAAGCCCATGGCTCACACAGCCATAAATCTAAAGGCTATCAGATGCCAGCGTGTCCATCAATAACAAAGACAGATGTGAGAGGAGCTCTTTTCTGCACACACAAGCATATGCAACCCAGGGGCGAGAGGGGTGGTGGGAAAGAGGGAGTGGGCCAGAAAGGAAGGAATATTTCCAGGCTTAAACAGTTGAAGCCTACATCTCCCATAAATCTTCCCAGCAGAAGGCTCAGGCCAGATCTTCACTGCTGGGTTTTTTGGTTCTTCCCTTACATGAAAGCAATTAACATCTGGCCAGAATAAATGGGTACTAAACAGAAAAGGAAAAGACAAAAAAAGGGGGGGAATTGCTGCACTTGGGCTAAATGCAGGTGCCAGCAGGAAGAAACATCAACATCTGACCCAGATGGGAGGTGGATCTCTCTTTCTTTTCCTTTCCCCTCTAGATTTTACAGAAAGCCTATCAAGAGAGAGATTCCTGCTCCGCTTTCCTAAGGAAGTGAAGCTTATACAATCCAAAGAATAGAATAGAATAGAATCAAGCAGGTTGGAAGAGACCTCCAAGATCATCCAGTCCAACCTAGCACCCAGCCCTATCCAGTCAACCAGACCATGGCACTAAGTGCCTCCTCCAGGCTTTTCCTGAGCACCTCCAGGGATGGTGACTCCACCACCTCCCTGGGCAGCCCATTCCAATGGCAAACCACTCTCTCTGTGAAGGCAAGAATCAAGCACTGTGCCCACATTTAGGTCTCATTTTCCTGTATAAGCCAATTTGAACCACATTTGACAGACATGTGAGATCTGTGGATCGGGAAAATTAAGGTCCTGCGAGTTTGAATGAAAAGAACTGTTTGGATAGCAGATTGCTCTTGGAAGGGAAAGTTGTTCCTCTTTACAGGTGCAGGAAAATATCTTCAACAAAGAGCTGCAAACAATCCTGTGCCTTCTTAAGCACCAAAGCACTTGGGCATGGCTGTGGAGGCAGTCAGGCTTTCTCTGCTGTGGGGCTCAATAGCAATGGACCATGTGGAAAGGCTCCCATTTCAATCAAGACCTTTTCTTTTTATGTTACAAGCAGATATGAAATAGTTTTCATGAGTCACAGTCTCACAGTATCACCAAGGTTGGAAGAGACCTCACAGATCATCAAGTCCAACCCTTTACCACAGAGCTCAAGGCTAGACCATGGCACCAAGTGCCACATCCAACCTTGCCTTGAACAGCTCCAATGACGGTGACTCCACCACCTCCCCGGGCAGCCCATTCCAGTAGCCAATGACTCTCTCAAGGTCAGCTCCATTGGGAGGACATCATTTGACCTTTACTCATCCTTGGAGAACCTCCCATCTCCAAGGATCAGACTGATGTGGCATTAAGAGCTCAAATAAACTGAGAGGAGAAACAGCAGGACAGAAAAGTCACCTTGTGCAGGGTATCAGTATAATCAGTGTGGTGGGACAATGGTCTGTCTGGGTGTTGCTCCATGGATGGCAGAAACTGTGAGCACTTCCTTCCTTGTGGATTTGTGCCAGATGCCTGGATCCTCCCTGCACAGATTTCTCCACGAAGTTTAGGGCTTTTATAGCAGTGAAGCTCCTGTTTGGCCTCTCTCAAGTCTGGTGGGACTGCATTCTTGGCCTGTGCTTATGAAACATGTCTTTCTGACCTCTACTCATCTGTCAAACTTGGATGAAATTACTGCAGAACTAAAAAGGCAAAAGGGCTAGAAGAGACCAAGTGAGGACAGACAAGGTGAACTCATCCACCCTTTGGCACTGAGAAAGCCTGATCACTTTTACTGGGCTTTTTTACTACTCTCACACTCTCTTCTTTCACTAAACCTATCTTCCATCTTTGTTTTGGCTCCAGTGTCTCCTAGTCCTCTTCTGAACTTGACATTTCCATGTAGTAGATACCTAGTATAATAACTTCCAAAAGATCATAACCCTCTCTAGGAAATGACTCACTACCAATATTCACAGCACAGCATCTTTGGCTTCTGCAGCAGTTTTGATCATGTTCCCATGGAACAGCCCCTTAGGCTCAGATGTTCTGCTTGATCCTGGTCTTCTTATGATAGACTTTTTAGGCTATAAGATAGAGACAGGACTAAGGGGAATGGAGCAATGCTGGAGGTGAGGAGATTCAGACTGGATGTGAGGAGGAAGTTGTTCAGAATGAGACTGATGAGAGGCTGGAATGGGTTGCCCAGGGAGGTGGCTGAGGCTCCATCCCTGGAGGTGTTTAAGGCCAGGCTGGATGAGGCTCTGGCCAGCCTGCTCTAGGGTAGGGTGTCCCTGCCCATGGCAAGGGGATTGGAACTGGCTGATCCTTGTGGTCCCTTCCAGCCCTGACTGATTCTATGATTCTAGAATATTCCAGACAAATGCTTCTGGCTGCTGTTGGACTGTTTAGTGGTAAACAAAACCATGGTGGGTGGCCATGTGTGGCAGATTCTCACATTACCTTGCAAGAGAGTAGGAGAGATCTAAGATGGCTGGATCCTAAGGCAATCTGTTTGCCATGCAGGAGCAGCCTGGAACCTCTATTTGAAGGAAGAAAAATGAAAACAACTGAGAAGTTCAGCCATAGAATCATCAGTGTGGGAAAAGGCCTCTAAGACCATAAAGTCCAACCATCAACCCACCACCACCAGGACCATTAAACCATGTCCTAAATTGCCATGTCTCTCATGAAACCACACCTTGAGTACTGTGGCCAGTTTTGATCACCACAGTATAGGAGGGACATTGAGGTTCTGCAGTGGTGCAGAGAAGGGCAATGAGGCTGGGGAGAGGTCTGGCAAACATTAGCTGTGAGGAGCGGCTGAGGGAGCTGGAGGTGTTTAGTCTGGAGAAAAGGAGGCTGAGAGGGGACCTTATTGCCCTCTACAGCTACCTAAAAGGAGGTTGTAGTGAGGCTGGAGCTGGTCTCTTCTCCCACATTACTAATGATAGGACAAGAGGAAATGGCCTCAAGTTGCATCAGGGCAGGTTTAGGTTGGCTGTTGGGAGGAAGTTCTTTCCTGAGCGGGTGGTCAGGCACTGGAACAGGCTGCCCAGGGAGGTGGTGGAGTCACCATCCCTGGAGGTGTTTAAAAGGAGAGTGGATGTGGTGCTTGAGGCTATGGTCTGGTGATGAAGGCTGCTGGGATGAAGGTTGGACTGGCTGCTCCTGGTGGTCCTTTCCAGCCATAGCGATCCATAGTGATGAGATGTTGTGCTGAGGGCTTTGGGTTAGTCAAGGACTTGTCAGTGTGAAACTGATGATTGGACTGGAGGAGCTTGAAGTGCTTTGCCAATCTAAGCAATTCTGTGCTTCTGTGGTTCTGTCTGTTTGTGTTTTGAACTTTTCCAGGAATGGGGACTCCACCACCTTCCTGACCACTCTCTCAGTAAAGAAATCTTTCCTAATATCCTAATATCCAACTTAAACCTCCTCTGGTGGCAGAACCTGCTCAACCAGCTACACTTGGGCTGCTCACAAGAATTGAACAGAGGGTTTTTCATGACTTTCAGCTGAAGTACAAGTCATGAAATCAAAGAGCTTAACCCTTGTCACTTACAGCTGTACAGGAGCAGCAAATGGCTTTGTGGAGCAGTCACTAGAGAGCACCAAACATCCACACACCCTTCAGGTGAGGGAATTACTGATAGTGGTAAAGCTGGTGACTTACCACTGGTCTCCACCTGCTTCCACATAGGTTTATGTTCCCATGTTCCTTTGGAGGGTTGTATTGTCTGTCTTTTGAGGGCAGTTGTTTAAGAGGGTGGTAAAGACAAAAAGAAAAGGCAACAGGGCTTAAGAAAATGGCTCAGAAAGAGTCAGGAACACTTAGGTGCTTGTATCCAAGAACTGTTGGTAATTAAGATAAGCAATGTAAAAGATTTTCTCTGGCTCCAGGTTGCTGTGGATTTGATTTCTGATTTTCTCCTGGATGAAGTTTCCTCAGGTACCCCTCTCACCTCATGCCTCAGTTCCTCAGCAGTCAGCTATTCATACATTCAGAGTCATTAAGATCTTCTGCAGGTTTCAGGACTTAGAGCAGCTTAATCAAGCACTGATTTTAAGGCATTTTCTGTCTTAAATCTTCATGGCAGTGTTAGGCCAGTCTGGAGAGTATCTCATGGATTGGCTCAGTAACACTAATGATTTCTGGAGTAGAGAAAGGTGCTCCTGATGACCCTGCTTTAGATAGTAGCGTAGAATCATAGAATCAACCAGGTTGGAAGAGATCTCCAAGCTCATCCAGTCCAACCTAGCACCCAGCCCTGGCCAATCAACTAAACCTTGGCACACGGCATGGTATATTGGGCTAGATGATCTCCAGAGATTCCTTCTCACCTCTACTGTTCTTTATGATCAACAGAACCATAGAATCATAGAATCAGTCAGGGTTGGAAGGGACCACAAGGATCAGCCAGTTCCAACCCCCCTGCCATGCCCAGGGACACCCTACCCTACATCAGGCTGCCCACAGCCTCAGCCAGCCTGGCCTTAAACACCTCCAGGGACGGGGCCTCAACCACCTCCCTGGGCAACCCATTCCAGGCTGAATGAAAGTTGCTGCTAGCAGAGGCAGCATGCATTAAAGATGTCCCTGGTGACTATAGGGCAGTGACTACATGACCATTAACTGCCTCTTTCAACCCAATGCTTTCCATGATTCTATGAGACTGGTTTGAAGGAATCATAGAATTGTTTCAATTGGAGAAGAGCTCTAAGAACATTGAGTCCCACTCTTGACCTAAGACCACCATGGCCATTAAACCATGTCCCCAGGTGCTCTGTCCACACATTTCTTGAACATCTCCAGGGATACTAGCTCCACCACCTTCCCAGGCAGCCTGTTCCAATGCCTGACCACTCTTGCAGGAAATAATTTTTTTCCTAATATCCAACCTAAACCTCCTCTGGTGCACCTGGAGGTCATAAACAGAAAGCAATTGAATGCTTTGTTGAGATATGTTGTTTGGATGTGCAGTGCATGCATAATTTTGTGTGTTGAGGGCTGGTTGTAAATCAGTGAAATCTCCCTCTAGGTCTAAATTTCCTATGAGAGCACAACGAGATCTGATAAGTCTGAATATGGCTCCTAACATTGGGTTAACATTCTTCAGACCATGTGGTACGTCTGTATCCCAGAGACGTTAGAAAGGACTCCAGCTCTCCCTAGAGGAGCTGCTGCTGGATACTCAGAGAATCATAGAATCCAGCAGGTTGGAAGAGACCTCCAAGATCATCTGGTCCAACCTAGCACCCAGCCCTGTCCAATCAACCAGACCATGGCACTAAGTGCCTCATCCAGGCTTTGCTTGAACACCTCCAGGGACGGTGACTCCACCACCTCCCTGGGCAGCCCATTCCAATGCCAATCACTCTCTCTGCCAACAACTTCCTCCTAACATCCAGCCTAGACCTCCCCTGGCACAACTTGAGACTGTGTCCCCTTGTTCTGTTGCTGGTTGCCTGGCAGAAGAGACCAACCCCACCTGGCTACAGCCTCCCTTCAGGTAGTTGTAGACAGCAATGAGGTCTGCCCTGAGCCTCCTCTTCTGCAGGCTGCACACCCCCAGCTCCCTCAGCCTCTCCTCACAGGGCTGTGCTCCAGGCCCCTCACCAGCTTTGTTGCCCTTCTCTGGACACCTTCCAGCACCTCAACATCTCTCTTGAATTGAGGAGCCCAGAACTGGACACAGCACTCAAGGTGTGGGCTGAGCAGTGCTGAGTCCAGGGGCAGAATAACCTCCCTTGTCCTGCTGGCCACACTGCTCCTGAGCCAGCCCAGGATGCCATTGGCTCTGCTGCCCACCTGGGCACTGCTGCCTCATCTTCAGCTCCTTTCTACCAGCACCCCCAGGTCCCTTTATTCCTGGCTGCTCTCAGCCACTCTGTCCCCAGCCTGTAGCACTGCTTGGGGTGGTTGTGGCCAAAGTGCAGAACCCTGCACTCGGCCTTGCTAAATCTCATCCCATTGGTCACTGCCCACCCATCCAGCCTGTCAAGGTTCTTCTGCAGGGCTCTCCTGCCCTCCAACAAATCAACACCTGCTCCAAGTGAGTGACCCAAGCCATGATTCATGCACTAAGGAAATATGTATGCCTAGAAACAGGGAAAAACAAAATCAAATCTTTCCTTGTTCCAGTTTTTAATGGGAATGCTTAGTGGGTTTTTTCCTCCTCTGTGGTTTCTGGTTTGTCCCAGGATCAAAGAGCAGTGGCCATTGCTAGAGCAAGGAACAGCTGTTTGCATGGTGTTTACAGAGCAATCAAACCCAGGTCTGTGTAATGAAATCAAGAAGGTAAACTCTTTCATCTTATCATGAAATCACAGAATCACGGAGTGCTGGGGCTTGGGAGGTAGCTCTGGAGATCATCCAGTCCAACCCTCATGCTAAAGCAAGTTCATAGAGAGCAGATTGCCCAGGAACACACTGAGGCACATTTTGAATCCTTCCAGAGAAGGAGACTCCACAACTTCCCTGGGTAGCCTGTGCCAGTGCTCTGTTACCCTCAAAACAGAGAAGTGTTTTCTGCTCTCTTCTCTCAGGCAGCCAGCACCAGAACAAGAGGACACAGCCTCAGGCTGCGCCAGGGGAAGTTTAGGCTCGAGGTGAGGAGAAAGTTCTTCACTGAGAGAGTCATTGGACACTGGAATGGGCTGCCCAGGGAGGTGGTGGAGTCGCCATCCCTGGAGGTGTTCAAGGCAGGATTGGACGTGGCACTTGGTGCCATGGTCTAGCCTTGAGCTCTGTGGTGAAGGGTTGGACTTGATGATCTGTGAGGTCTCTTCCAACCTTGGTGATACTGTGAGACTGTGAGACTGTGTGATGTTTCTGTAGAATCCTCTCTGTTCATATTTGTGTCCACTGCCCCTTGTTCTACCACTAAGAACGACTGACAAGAGTCTGGTCCCATCCTATTGACACTCACCCTTTAGATGGAGCTGCTCAGATCATCCTTTGTGTCTAATAGATGCAACATTTGCCTTCCTCCACAAGTCAGGAACGTCAACTCCAAGGTGGATGATGTGATGGTTTGGGTGTCTCCTGCCCCCCCACACTTTTAGAAATCACCCAGACTAGACTCAGTCAGCTCTGGAAATGTGAATGAAGCTTATATTTACAGCTGGCACAATGTACAAGCAGATAGTTACAGTATATGCAGTTATAGACAGAAATAGACAAGGGAAAAAGGTAATACAGACACAACTCCCCTCCCAGAAACCTGAGTCCCCAGGAGGGGCTCTCAACCACCCCTCACCTTCCCCTACCCCTCTCAACCTTACCCCAGTCCCAAGGAAGAATGGAGGTTCAGCCAAGAGGGTTAAAAGCAAAGGTAAATCAGCAAAGCAAATGGAGGGTGAGGTTAGAAAGCAAGATGGAGTTCAGCCAGCAGCCTCAGCTCTCCAGCAGGCAAAGAGCCGAGAGAAGAGCCCAGCACAAAGTGCCCAAGCAAAGTGCAGAGCAAAAGTGACTTTATCTAACGTTTTGCTTTTCTTCTTTACACATCCCAGCAAGACTGTGAGCGAAGTAGACCTCACCATTGTTTTAATTTCTCAGCCTATGATCTAATTCTTCTCACCAAAACATTCCAGCTAGGCTCAAACTAGCACAGATGTCACCTCCAAGGGATTATCTATGACCTTTCAGAGATTGTAAGATGCTTTCAAGGACATAAATTCACTCAGCATGCTCTGGTGGAAACCATCGAGTGGTGTAGAAAGCCCTCTTGGATAATCCTTGACTTGACCCTAATCTGCCCCTGGTGTTTCTCCTCACTGAATCCCACCACTAGTCATGGAGGCCTGGGAGACCTGCTGGAAGAATTAATCGAGGAAGACATGGAGAATCTCAGCCTTATCTATATCTTTTGTTGCTAAATCACTCTTCTCACTTCTATGTCCTTCATGCTCTGCTGCAATGAGATAATATTGCCTCCTGAGTTTGCTCCCACATCCTTCATCAGTGACTTTCTTCCTTACCCCAGCTTCCCAGACTGACTTGTTAGTCATATCTGTGTGGCTTCGGGTTCTGACCACAATAACTTGCCTCAACAAAGAGCAATTTTCCATCCTTGTCCTCTGTCTTTCCCTCTCTGCTTGCTTTCATTTGCCTTTTCTCTTGAATAAACTATTTATTTGAAGAACATTCCAAGAACAGCTAATTTTGTTGACATGAAAGCAACTGGACTGGCTGATTAAGGGATATTTTCCCTCTAGGAACATGTGAACAAATTTGAGGTTAATTTTACTATCAAAAGTCAAAATGTTTGAAGGAAGAATATGCACAAGCCTGGATTCCAGGAGCAATGTTGATACCAGATGCTGAGGAGACTCAGGATGTGCAGGACAGAAGCATAGCACAGTAAATGAGGAAACCTCACAGAGAATCATAGAAGGAAGCTCAGGGGGGACCTCATTGCTGTCTACAACTACCTGAAGGGAGGCTGTAGCCAGGTGGGTTTGGTCTCTTCTGCCAGGCAAGCAACAACAGAAGAAGGGGACACAGTCTCAAGTTGTGCTGGGGCAAGTGTAGGGTGGATGTTAGGAAGAAGTTGTTGGCAGAGAGAGTGGTTGGCATTGGAATGGGCTGCCCAGGGAGGTGGTGGAGTCACCGTCCCTAGAGGTGTTCAAGAAGAGACTGGATGAGGCACTTAGTGCCATGGTCTGGTTGGTTGGCCAGGGCTGCGTGCTAGGTTGGACTGGATGATCTTGGAGGTCTCTTCCAATTTGTTTGCTTTTATGATGCTATGAATTTCAGGCCATTTCCTCTGATTCTGATACTAGGAAGAAGACAACAACAAGAAGGGATGTGCAGAAAAACATGGGGTGTGATCAGCAGAATGAAGGAGGGGATTCTCCCCCTCTGCTCCGCTCTGCTGAGACCCCATTTGCAGCACTGCCTCCAGTTCTGGTGCCCCCAGCACAGGAAGGACCTGGAGCTGCTGGAGAGGGTCCAGAGGAGGCCACAATTATGCACTAGATTATGGTCCTGCTCTGGCAGGGTAGGGGGTGGACTTGATGATCTCCAGAGGTCCCTTCCAACCCCTAACATCCTGTGAACCACTGGCTTACCTGAGCCTCCTTTCAGGTAACTGTACAAAGCAAACTCATCTGCCTTTAAGGTTTCAACTCTCTCATTTCAACCATAAATATAACTAAAATTCAAATATAATATATAGATGAATATAAATAAATGCACATTCTGTGGCACCTTCCAGAGATCACAGAAAATACTCTTCTCATAGAAGACAAAGACCTTATCAGTGCCCTAGCAAGGAGAAAGCTGTCAGGGAGGTCCCTGGAACATCAGTAAAGCAGAACAGTGCTTTGGAAGCCCCTGGCCATGAGATGAACATCAGAAAGGCTGCATAGAAGGTTCCATGTGAACTTGAGGAGGAATTGTTTCCCTGTGAGGGTGACAGAGCACTGGAACAGGCTGCCCAGGGGGGTTGTGGAGTCTCCCTCTCTGGAGATATTCAAGAATCATCTGGATGCATTCCAGTGTGATCTGCTCTGAGGGGCTGGACCAGATGAGCTCTGGAGGTCCCTTCCAGCCCCTGCCATTCTATCATTCTGTGAAGTGTGCTGTCTGCTTTCCTTTGCCCTACATTGCTTCACTGTGTGAGCATGGAACTGAAATCCCTTTGTATCACCATAAACCAGGAGTGTGGTTCTCCAGGGCCACTCCTCTGAAGGGCATGTCACTCAATTCAAGTCCATGAGTGACTTTGTGCTTTGTACATTTAGTCTCCTCTCCATCATATGGCTGAAATTGTTTACAGCTGACAGAGACTGATCAGAAGAGCCAGGCTGGCCAAGACAGTTGTTTACCCTGGAAAAAAGAAAAAGGAGGAGGAGATCCAGACCAAAGTAAGTTGCTTCAGGAAGGAATTTTGTTTGTTTTTCCTTTTTGTGGAGTTTTAGGAAGATGAGAATTCTGACCAAGAGAAATGTACAGTTGTATGTGAGCTCATAACTGAATGCAGGCCCTACAAGAGCAGAGTCCTTTGATGTCCACCCTGGCTTATTCTCTTCAGTCTTTTCACCCATCAGAGAATCAGAGAATCAAAGAATCAAGCAGGTTGGAAGAGACCTCCAAGATCATCCAGTCCAACCTAGCACCCAGCCCTGGCCAGTCAACCAGACCATGGCACTAAGTGCCTCATCCAGGCTTTGCTTCAACATGCCCAGGGACAGTGACTCTCCCTGGGCAGCCCATTCCAATGCCAGCTTTCTGATCAGCCCCTTCAAAAAATATCTTCTTTCTCTCTAGTCTAAATCTCTCTGTTTTAGTTCAACACATAACCTCTTGCTCTGTCACAACAGCCCCTACTAGTCTGTCCCCAGCTTTCTCCTCAGCCTCTTGAAGTACTGAAAGGCTGCAACACATCTCCCTGGGACCCTTTCTTCTCAACTCTCAGCCTTTCTTCTTAGCAGAGGTGTTTCAGCCCTCTGATCATTTTCCACCACTTCCCTGATGGACTTGGTACTGCTAGGTTAACAGGTTGTCTTGGTGGTCTTTTCCAACCTACACGAGTCTATGGTTCTCTGACCAAGAGTGGGAGTTTGGATGGAGTCAGTAGCTATGAAGACTTCTCTTTCTTCCACCCATATTTGCTGCTGGTCACTCAAGTGACCACTCAGCCTTCCATTCACACATCTGATAGTGATCTAAGCTCAGAGTGGTTACAATAACACAATGTCCTACAAACACACAGGCAGACACATGCAAGCATGTACAGATGGCTTTGAAGTGCTCTAGGCTTGACACAGAGCGTGAGGTTGATTTCTTCTGTGTGTTCTGATCTGGTTTTGCTGCCACTATTTTGTTTAAACATAGCTTTTGTAGAGGCTGTGGCCTTTGTTATTCTCCTGGGGTGGGACAGTTGGTTTTTACCCATTCCTCTTTTCCTCCTTCCCCCCAAGATACTCCTCTGATATGGAATTTGCGCATGTTCAAAGCAGAAATAAATGACCCACCTTTTTGTCCTGAAAGAAATGATCCACCTATCTTTTTCTCTCTCCTTCTTTCCTTCTTTC
>WAAF01013624.1:0-27287 GCA_013400475.1 Tricholaema leucomelas
TACCACAGAGCTCAAGGCTAGACCTTGGCATGACCATCTCCTGAGTATATTTTCCCTTAGCTCTAGCCTTTCCACTCCTTTTACCCACAAGGGTACTAGCCTTCACATCAGCCGATGTACCCTCTCCTGGATCCTCTTCCCTTTGCTTCATGAGTTGAGCAGACTTCTGAAGCTCCTCAACTGCAGCAAAAGGGTTCCTGACATTTCCCCTCCTTGGGATTACCCTGCTCTGGTTTGTCCCCATTGTCATCTGAGCTATCTCGAACCCCCAAGGCTAGCTGCCATTTTTCTCCTTGGTTTAATCGGAGCAAGGGAGATCTTAACTCTTGCATTTGAATCTTCCTGCTCACTACCATCTGTCTGAACTTCTTTGCCTAATGTAAATCGTGTCTTACTCTGGGAGGTGCCTTTCACTGAATCATTTAAACTTGGTTTGTCTCCCTGGCTGTGTTCCTCACGTGGTGGGGGAGCTGGGACTGAGGCAGAAGGACCCTTTTCCGCAGCAGCAGCAGCCGGCTCGGCAGAGACAGGAGCAGTGGAATTAGCAGGCTCGATGGCATTAGTGGGCTCACCCTCTGAGGACCCCGCCACATCCCCTGGTACCGCTTCTGGTCCCCTGGTTGCAGGCGAAAGAACCTTTGCCTCAGCAGCCTCTCTAATGGTGGAGGCTCTGGTGTCAGCGACTCTCCTACAGATCAAAACATTTGAGCCACATTTGCCACAAACAAGTTCCTCAGTTTTATCCGTCCGAGGGACTTTGCCATAGCCCACACGCCCACACCGTCTGCAGCTGGATCCGCCGCCACAGTCACAGCCCTTTGTGACTGCACCCCCCCAGGGGTTCCATCGCTTCTACCTTTCCTCTGTTTTATTCAGTTCAAACGGGAACCAGATTGTTTCCTGCCTCCATGCTTCAAGGCCAGTGGGGTACAGGCCATGTCCAACTACTTTTTCTTCTTTCAGAGGTGCCGAGGCAGGACGTTTTGCTGCTCTGCAAGCAATCCGTCTGTCCGGTGCCGTGGCCTTCCCTCCCCTGCTTTGGTTGCAGACTCTGTCTTTAACCCCTAGCTCCCTGCTACTGCCTCCGGAAAAGCTAAAAACCTCACTTGTAGCCTGTTTCTTCCTCCATCTCTCTCGTCTCCAGGCTACAACCAGACCTACAATAGCAGCTAGAAACATCAAGTTGAAACATACTAGGCAGGCCACTGGATAGCTCAGCTCTCCCAAATAACTCCTGGTCTCTGACACCAGCATAACATACAGCACACCCTCAGCGACATTCCTAAACCCTAAAACATCCATAAGAAAATCTCCAACCTTTGCTAACACAACTTTTACTGAGTTCCAGACCATCTTAGCAAAGGACGAACACACCTGGTAATGCAGCATAGTGGTAAAACACTGCTGAACTGATAAAGTCAGGATTGAGGCAATAATAGGCCAAAATATACCAAAGAAATTCATTTTTCCCTGACTTCTGTATCCTGATTTTCAATCAAAATTAAAAAACAAACCAAGATTGTGCCCCACGTTTGGAAAAGCCCCAAAATTAATGTTCCGGGTTAGGGTGGATCCCTCCCCACGGGAGAATAAACTCACCACAGCACGCATGTTTTTTGTTTGGTTTGTTGTTTTTTTTGAAAGGGAAAGATGAAATTGTATTTCTTATAGTGTAAGTATAACAGTGTAAAGAGAGATAACTACTAGAAAAAAAAAAACCAAAACAAAAAACAGAATAACCTTAAGGATGATGGGGAAGGGATCAAGCGGCAGTGAAGCAGCAAAAGCAGCAGTAGCCAAAACAGCAGCCGAGGAAGATAGCAGGCAGGCGCAGATCAAGCAGCAGAAGCAGCAAGGGGAAAGAACAAGCTGTGCTTCCAGACAGTCTCCGAACTGTGGCTCCTGCTTTAGGACAATGTCACGGTTTGTTTGACTTCTAGAGGGGGGATGAGAATTCTGCTTTCCTCCAACATGTGTTTTGTACTCTTTTGACTGGCCTTCATTGATTGATTTAGCCAAAAGGGCTCTTTGCAAACTGATGGAATGACTGCCATTCCTTTTGTTTCTTCCTGGAATAATCTTTTGAGATTCACACAGCATCTTGGTATTATGTTAGTGTATCAAAATTTACTGGGACACCAGCTCCAAGTCATAGTGGTGTGGTAGTGAGTCTAATAGCTCCCTGCTAGGCAAATACCCCAAAGTAGAGGTATGTGCTGTGTACCTACTGCTAGAGGTATCTCTGGAAGGAATTGGGCTGGAAATGAAGTATGATGGAGCAGGATGCATCTTCCTTTTGTCTTTGATCTGTTTTGTTTCTTTCCCTGGAACTTCTTTTTTTCTCTTCCTACTTTTTCCTTTTTATTCACACAGGGTAAGTCTCAGAGCTTAGGGGTAAAGCGCAAGGCAGAGTCAGAGGAGGAGAAGGAGGAGTCCCCCAGTATCACCACAGTCCTGCCTGCTAGGTCCTCGCCTATAACGGACAGCCCCAAAAACATGGAGGAGAAGAGCAGCCTTGGAGGTGAGGTACAAAGGAGAGCTCTGCCTGTGTATGCTATTGATCTGATCTTGTATTTCATTTCAAGCAGATGGATCAAAAGTAACCGACTCCTGTGCTTCTAACTGCAGATAAATCTGATCCTGCTGCTATTGCAACCCCAAATACTGCCTCAAGTGAAGGAGCAGCAGCCACCCCCACCTCTGCTCCTGCTCCAAACCTGGTGATGGTGTCACGTCAGATGGGAGATTCCAAACCTCCCCAAGCCATTGTGAAGCCCCAGATCCTCACGCACATCATTGAAGGCTTTGTCATCCAGGAAGGAGCAGAGCCTTTTCCAGTAGGGATTCTCTGTTGTGGGCAAAGGACGTGTAGCATTGTCTTGGGATGAGGGTGGGCTTCCATCTTTGGACAGGATTTTCTTTTCCCATATTCCAGCTCTGCATTCTTAGCCCGAGGAATGGAAAGGAGTTGTTGTACAAGAAGCAAGATATTAAGTGGTGGTATTAAAGAGAATGAGTTGGAAAGGAGTAAAACAAGTGTAATGGGAATTGTTTTCTCCATTAGTCTTGAAAGCAATTGTTTATGCAGGACATGTAAGGTTCTTTTCTCTTGTTTTTAGTGAAGGAAAGATGCACTGCAGTTTGAACAATGAGCAGGTAAAGTGAAAGCAAATAAGGGGAAATGCAGTTACATGGAATTGCAGGCTATCCAAAGACAGATAGTACTTTGATCTTTGAGCCACCAAGCCTGTAAGTCAGGAAGGAGCAATAAGTTTATTCAGCAGCTCTCCTTCCCTAATAGTCAGAGGGATTATTCTGAGCTGTGGTAAGGTGTGAGCTGGACAGGTGGTGCTGGACACAGAATCCTTCACTGATGAGTTCAATTCTTTATATTCATGTCCAGGTGGGTTGCTCCCAGTTGCTGAAAGAATCTGAGAAACCGCTGCATGGAGAAGCTCTTTCAGGCCAGAGTGAAAACCTCTCCAGCAATTCTCCAGGAGGGGACAGTGCTTCAATGGGTGAGTTGCAGCACCAGGTGGCCTAACTATTGTTACTGAAAGCTTTTGATGTCTCCTACTGTATTAATAAACTATACCTATAAATATACCTTGTATATTTTCCTCCCTTCCTGCTAACTTTAGAGACTCAAACTAGAGATCTTGAATTTCATTTTCTGGAGTACCAGAAAACAATACTTTTTTGTTAATATGATCTAACATGCTCTATTTGACAAGGCCAAATGCTGAGTCTTGTACTTGTGTCACTACAACCCCATGCAATGCTTCAGGCTTGGGTCAGAGTGACTGGAAAGCTGCCCAGCAGAAAAAGTCCTGGGGGTCTTGATCAACAGCCAGCTGAACATGAGACAGGGTGTGCCCAGGTGGCCAAGAAGGCCAGCAGCATCCTGGCCTATATCAGGAATAGTGTAACCAGCAGGACCAGGGAAGTGACTGTCTCCCACTACTCAGCACTGGTAAGGACACACCTTGAGTACTGGGTTTAGTTTTGGGGTCCTCCCTACATGAAAGACATTCTGGAGCATGTCCCGAGAAGGGTGATGAAGCTGGTGAAGGGTCTGGAGAACAGATCTTGTGAGAACCAGCTGAGGTAACTGGGGTTGTTTAGTTTGGACAAAAGCAGGCTGAGCGGAGACCTTTTCACTCACTACAATCCACCTGAAAGGAGGTTGTAATGAGGTGGAGATCAGTCTCTTCTGCCTAGTAACAAGTGATAGGACAAGAGGAAATGGCTTCAAGTTGCACCAGGGTGGCTTTAGATTGGGTATTAGAAGAAGCTTCTTGACTGAAAGGGTTCTTGAGCTCTGAAACAGAGTTCCCAGTGGAGGTGGTTGAATCCCCATCCCTGAAGGTGTTCAAAAGCTGTAGAGATGTCGTGCTGAGGCGCATGGTTTAGCACCACACTTGGTAGAGGTATGTAAAGGTAGATTCGTTGATTTAAAAGGTATTTTCTAATCAAAATGACTCTGTGATTCTCTGTCAGCAGCAAGCAGAAGAATCTGAACTGTACCTATCTCTAATGACTGAAGGATGTGTGGACATAGCAGAGAGTGCAGATTTCCCCCACAGCCTTGTAGAATATGAGAAATCTGCTATTTTTTGCTTGTTCAGCAGAACGGTACTCAAGGAGAAATCAACTGCTCTGTTCACTATTCTGAAGCCCTAATTAGTGGAGTTTCTTCCTCTTTTTTTTTCCCAGCTTTTTTCCCCAAGCTTACTGCTTAGCAGATAGAGTAATGAATAGTGCTTGGAATCTGTTTGCTTAGAAGAAGAGTGGAGGAATGGGGAATCATTGTGTGTGATCTGCTTCAGTTCAGGTCAACTGGTGTGTATCTCTGTATCTCACTAGAGCTCGATAAGAAGGCAAACTTGTTGAAGTGTGAATACTGCGGGAAATATGCCCCAGCAACACAGTTCCGTGGCTCCAAGAGATTTTGTTCCATGACCTGTTCTAAAAGGTATTAACAAGACATAATCTTCCTTTTCTCTGACTGTACATTCTCTGGAACCATGCATGTAACCCTTTGCCAGGCATCATACAGCACAGCAGTGTCTCTTCCCTCAGCATGAATGCTTCTAGGTCTGGAGAGGTGGATGTGGTGTGGAGGGTTTCTGACTTGCTCAGAAAATGAAGTGGGATGGAGGAAATTCCAGGCCTCAAAAAAACTTCAGTTAAATGTGCATTTAACTCACTAAGCAAAGCATATATTTGTAGCTGTCTGCTTGCATTGTTAGTAGACAAAGACACAAGGGAGCACTGGGTTAAAAAGCCTGGTGGGAAGGTAGACTAGTCATTGCTGCCTCTAGTTGATAGCACGGTGCTTGTTATGGGTTTTTCCTTTAGGGAAATAACTTAATTGACCCTTCAGATGTTAGATCAAGCCTCTGGTGTCCAAATATTGCTTGTGTCAGAAGCCTGGACTGGTTCCTTCCAAGGAGGAAAAGGAATAAACCTGATGGTAAAGAGGACTTTCATCCCCATCTAAAGGAAGCAGTAAGCACTAGTTTTAGGTAGTTGCCGTTTCTTAACTGCTGCTCTGCTTCTGCTTACTCGAGGTACAATGTCAGCTGTAGCCATCAGTTTCGTCTGCAGAGAAAGAAGATGAAGGAGTTCCAGGAAGCTAACTATGCTCGTGTGCGCCGGCGGGGATCGCGACGCAGCAGCTCAGAAATGGCACGAACCAAGATGCAGGGCAAGTGCCACAGGGTAAGGGCATAATCCTGTCTGCCTCAAGGAAAGTCTCAGTGTAAAAGTTGTCACTGCTGGATTGTGACAGTGGATGTGGTTGTTACACAAGGCACAGTGAGCAGTTCTAATCACACTTCATCTGCAGAAAAGGGATTCACATTTGTACGCGTTCACTCCCACATGTGTGTTGAAGGTCTCAGGGAATGAGATCAATATGACGGCCTTGGTAAAAAACAATCCACTTTCCCTGTTCTTCCACATGTGACTGATTTGAACCAAGTTATAGGAGAATAGAATGATTTAGGGAATATTGACTTAGGGAAGAGGAATGGACTGGTAGAGGATGGGGAGAGGGAAGAGCAAGGGAGGCAAGAAAAAAGTCTTCCCTTTCTGGTATCAGGAAGCTCATGTGTCAGTTTCCCTTGGACCAACAGCTTGAGACCGTTGTCCCAGACTGTTGGGACAATTTTGGCTATTTCCAGTTCTTGTTTCACACCTAGTAATTGTGACTTGCTTATAAAACACCTTGTGTTTTCTTTCTTTGCTATGGTCTTGTAGGGCCAGGAAGATTCAAGTCGAGGTTCTGATAACTCCAGCTATGATGAAGCTTTGTCCCCTACATCTCCAGGACCCTTGTCAGTAAGGGCTGGGCATGGAGAGAGAGACCTGGCAAACTCTAGCATGGCTCCACCTACCCCGGATCTACATGGCATCAACCCAGTCTTCCTGTCCAGCAATCCAAGTCGTTGGAGTGTGGAAGAAGTGTACGAGTTTATTGCATCTCTTCAAGGTGAAATTAAGATCTTCTGCTGTACTTGTGTGATCCAGTAGCATGGGGAAATTTGTTGCCTTTTTCCAGAAAGAGTGGTGTCAGTGGTGCCTGGTGCTTCTGTTATACTTTTGTACATGTTTCTGAGGTGAAGTAGGTCATACAGATATGGGGGATTTGTACTTCTCAAGTAGCCTGTGTCCTCAGGCAGACTATGGAGTGAGGTTGGTTAGATTCCTAGCTTGTTTTCTATACCTGCCAAAGGCTCAACGAATGGGAATGAAGGAATTGGCCAGGACAGATCTGTTTCTCAGTACTGGTTTGTTGACTTTTTGTTTTGTTTCACAGGATGTCAGGAGATTGCTGAGGAGTTTCGTTCACAGGAAATTGATGGCCAGGCTCTGTTGCTTCTGAAGGAGGAACACCTCATGAGTGCCATGAACATCAAGCTGGGACCAGCTCTTAAGATCTGTGCCAAGATCAATGTCCTCAAAGAGACATAAAAGCTCCAAAGCCAGACGTCTCAACTTTGCTTTGACCCCAGGACAGAGCATCCTTCTGGGGCAGGGAAGAATGGGACAGTGCCCTTCAGCCTTGCATACCAGAAGCATGAGAAGGTTCTCTTATTTGAATTGCTGTGCAGAAGCCCATGTCTTTGTCTCTTAATGGTGCTACAAGGGGGAGGGAAAACTCCCACATGGGCCTTTGAAAGATCTTTCCTTCTTAATTTCTAATACAGTTCTCCATGTAACATATTGTTATGGAGACCTCTTTCTGACTTAGCAGACTTCTGAGAGGGAACTGCCTTTGCCTGTTTTTTCACTACAGCAGGTCTGCTAGATCTTCATTTTGAATGTCATTGTGCCAGAACTTCAGGCATAGGAAGAGCCAGTCCCACAGGGACAGTAGGAGGAGCTATGCTTGGAGCATTTAAGAAGGGGAGCTAGTAAATTCTAAGTGACAGAGGTGGACAAACAAGAGTTGAGCAAAAGGGCTGCTGCTGTTCCATTCTTAAATAGGCTGCTCATTAAGTGGGTGTAATAGCCATTCCAGCATGCATACCAAACTTTGAAGGCCCATGGCAATGGGAGCTGCCTTAGCTTTACTGTCTCCTGTAGAGATGCAGAGTGAAGACAAAGTGTTGTGGCAGCTATTCACTCGGATGCTCCTCTCAGAACCAAGCAGAAGAGAATTTATCCTGAGTACTTATGACAAAGCGATGGGAAAATCAAAGGGGAGGGGATTGTCTTACACGAGGGAACCCTGCAGTGCTAGGTTTCTCTCCCTGTTGTGCTAAGGGCATAATTTACAGATCCAAAGCAGTCTCCATGAGCACCAAGGCTCTTCATAAAATTGGCTGGGGTTTTGGATTTGGGTTGTCTGGGGTGGGAGGGTGGGTTCGATGTTCTTTTATCAGTTTGTGTTTTTGTGTCTGTCTTCATTCTCAGGAGAGCTTATGGGACAAAGTTGAAGCTGGCAGGATTGTATTGTCTGCCTCAGGCTCCTTTTTTAATTATTTTGTTCGTGTTATAACACAAGCATTTCTCTTCCTCAGACAACACTACAAAATAAAAACACACCCTCCAACAACTGAATACTAATCCTTTAATGCTATGCCTCCTTTCTAAGGGGTAGAATGATGTTACAGGCTGAGTCTGTCCCTTTCAGCCCCTCCACATTTCAATGTAAGGACCAAATATGGGATCCTGGAGTTTGTTACCAGCTTAGTAAAGGTGGCAACTTGGGCAGGAGTTCCCTTTCAAAAGCACCAAAAAAAACCAAACCTGAGATGACATAGAAGAGGAAGTTAAGTGCCTCTTACAGCCACATACTTCAGAAAGGGAGTATATAAAGCATGTATCAGATTTTCTGATTTCTGAAGTTTCATGTGACTATTTCAGTGGAATATAAAGACTGTTGTGTGTGGAAAGCACCTACTGTTGCAGAGGAGCTGTAGTGGTGTGGGAGGCCTCACAGCAGATGTAGGAGAAAGCTTTGAAATGGGCTTGCTTAGACCATATTAGAGGAGGCGGAGTGGTTAGGAGGTGAATAAATAGTGGCAGCAGCTTTAGCCTTAACTGTTGCAGTGAATCTCACTTTAATGACATCCTTGCTCCTGGGAAAGACTTCTGAGGCTGCTGAAATGAAAATGGGACCATGCTTGCACCCTGATAATGCAATGTGAGGGTGGTTACAGTCTCAATAGCAATCAGCAGAGGAAGGATGTCCTTTAAACCATTTTATCCTTAGCAGGCTAGGTGTGATAAAACTTCTGTTTGGCTTGATCCTTAGCAGGGGAGGGTTGTTTAGCTCCTTCTGAGGACCAGATTTTATTCTAGTCAAAGTGGGAAGGCATCTTCCTGTTCAGTGTTCTTGGGAAAAAAAAAACCAAACCCCACAGCCCCCACCAAACTTGTTCAGGCTTTACAGAGGTCTGCCTGCTTTGTAATCCCCCTCTCCCCAGCCTGAACTTTTAAGTGTTTGAGAAGTACAATCTTCATCAAAAAGCTACTTTTGATTTTTATTGTTGCAGAGAAATACACAGCATAGGAAATTTTCCCCTCCATAACTACCTGAGTGTCTCAAGTTTCAGTTTTGAAAGATGTGTGTATAACCCCCCCCCCTCTCTTCCCTGGAGGCGAAATGGAGCGATACAAGGTAGCAGCAAAAAAAAAACCCCATGCACTAGCAAAGGAGAGAGATGTGTTCCAGCCACAAGGCACCACACCTGAAGGACCCTTCATCTTTGGTGTCAGAGACTCTTATTTACCCAAGGACAGCTCCTCTTCCCTCAGCACAACGCTTCACCACGGGTTTTGTCACTTTATTTTTGAAAGTTGTGTTTTGTACCAAAAAAATCACCTTAATCACCACCATGAGAAACAGTAACAGACTTGGCAGCTTTCTATGTTTCCTGTCTTACGAAGAAGATTGATAACAAAATAAATATACACAGCAAGATCCAGACAGATCAGAGCTGGGCAAAAGGGAACCTCATGAGGTTCATCAAGAATAAAGGTAGAGTCTTGCACCTAGGGAGGAACACCACCACGCACCAGTGCCAATGAGGGGTTGAAAAGCAGTTCCACGGAGAAGTACCTTGGAGTTCCAGCTGGCGGATGGCAAGTTTTCCATGAGACAGCAATGTGCCCTGTGGCCAAGAAGCCAATGGTATTCCAGGGTGCATTACAAAGAGTGTCAAGGGAGGTTCTCTTCCCTCTTTACCCCAGTAAGACCACATCTGGAGTAGTGTGTCCAGTTTTTGACTCCCCAGTTCAAGGAGGACAGAGATAGAGGGAGTCCAACAGAAGGCTACAAAGATGATTAAGGTTCTGGAAAAAATGTGTCATATGAGGAAAGGCTGAGAACCCCGGGGCTGTTTAGGCTGGAGAAGACTGAGAGGGCTTTTTACTAATATTTACAAATATCTGAAGGGTAGGTGTCAAGAAGGAGCCAGTCTCATTTCAGTGGTGCCCTGTGATAGGACATGGGCCAATGGATACAAACCAGCATACAGGAAGTTCCACCTCAACATGAGGAAAAGCTTCACTGTGAGGGTCCCAGAGCACTGGAACAGGCTGCCCAGAGAGGTTGTGGAGTCTCCTCTGGAGACTTTGAAGACCTGTCTGGATGTGTTCCTATGTGACGTGCCTGCTTTGGCAAGAGGATTGGACTCTTATCTCCACAAAGCAGAAATTGCTTGCCCACTCTAAAGCTCGCCAAGAAAGCAGGGCCACCCTTTTTCCCCTTTATCAGTTCAGACTGCTTTGGCAGTATTAAAAACACACAATGCTTGTCTGTACTCTGCTGTTATCAGTAGTGGCTTGCTTATTCACAGTCTCTGCCTTTAAAAGAGGACAGTTTTCTGGCAGTTTATAACAGGATGAAGTAAAATTGCTTAGTTTAGCCCCTCAAGTAAAAAGCAATTGGGAAACAGTACCCAGTCTCTGAATGTTCCAATTAAGTCTTGCAACTCAGTTGTACCTGCTTTGCACCAAAGCCCTAGGAGAAGGCCTCCCTCACTCCCAGCCAGTAGCAGTAGGCAAGTACCATGTGCAGAGGGTGTGGAACTGGTCTGCATCATGCTTAAGGGGACAGTGATTTAAGAAAGCTGACCAGTCAGTGCAAGAGTAAAGCATTCTCCTTGGCTTCTATGGTTCCTTTTTCAGATAAATTAATTCTGGTAGCAGCACAGGAAAACCTTCTGCCAAAAAGGGAACTTAGGGAGAGGAGGAGATCAGAAAGCTGATGGTGAGTGAGCTGTGTGGGCAGTCAGCTCAGGAAGCATGTAACAGAATTAAAGTGGTAGCTGCCTGTCTTTATTTTCCTTTGATGTCTGTTTCAGTAAATATTTCCTTTACTCAGCAGGACATAATTTCCTTTTGTTTCTCAGTAACTGAGAAGATTTAGGCAGTATATGACTGAACTAGAAAGTCAAGCTGCATTTAATTCCTATGTTTTCTGGGGTGTTTTTTAGCACTGCCCCTCTCTTGTCTGAGAGGATGGCAAGCATCCCTTTACAGTTATTGAAGGAAAACTGGTGTATAGCCATTAGGAAAAGAAAAGACTGCAGAGGTGCTAATGACTTTTCCGCCCTCGCAGAGTCTGACATGGAGCACTGTGCAGGTTATGCTGGCAGAAACTGTGTAACAGTGCAGAAGCTAGAAAAGCTGAAAGAAAAGTAGTTCCAGACAGGGAGAAAAAATGCAAATCACAATAGATTCTTCCTAGTCTCAGCTGTTTTAACCCATGGTCCCCTTTTACTTCCCTTTCCTGTACCCGTCCATGGCCTTTTCACCTGTCAGTGATCCAGCTCCTATTCTTGCTCAATGCTCATATTGCTTTCTTGCTGTCTTCTACTCAACTCTCAGCACTCTTCCCCCTGCTCCACCTCTGCTGCATTTTTAAAACCCTCAAACAGCAATATATTTGTAAGACCAGCCAGAGGCATCCATGGGACTTGACACACCAGAGAGAGTGAAAGCAAACAGCATAAAGAAAATTGGTAGTGAGAGAAGAATTGGCTGGGAGGCACCTGGCTAAACAAGCACTGGGAGAGGTGAGAAGAACTCATTGTTGAAAGCTTATCATCACATTGGTAGCAAGTGGTCATCCCGTTCTTCAGACTCCTCACCCAGCTGGTCATCACCCACACCACGGTATGCAGCTGGTGCATTTCGAGGCTTAGATCTGCAGATAAAGTCACAGCCGTCCTACAAGCAAAGCATATTGCACTGGGATCAGACTGTATGCACCTGGTTCAGTATCTATAGCAAAAAACTGCTTAGAATCATTTCAGTTGGAAAAGACCTTCAAGATCACTCAGTCCAACCATTCTCTAGTTCTACCAACTCTGGTGCTAAACTATATCACCCAGCACCAGAGCTCTGCATCTTTGAAAATACCTCCAGGGATAGGGATTCAATCAGTTCCAGTTTTGAGACCTTCTACTGTTCAACCTAAACCTCCCCTGGTGCAACTTGAGGCCATTTCCTCTTATCCTATCACTTCCTTCTAGGGAGGAGACCAACATGCAACTCACTACAACATTTCAAGTAAAGAGTGAGAAACACTCCCCTCAGCATCTTTTTCTCCAGACTAAACAATGCCACTTCCTCAGTCACTCCTTAGACCGATTCTCCAAACCCTTCACCAGCACCATAATGTTTTTCTTGTAGGGGGAACCCCAAAACTGAATCCAGTACTCAAGATGTGGCTTTACCAGTATTGAGTGCAGGGGGACAATCACTCCTCTGCTCCCGTTTCTGTAATTTCTCCTTGGCTAAGAAAATATACCTATCCTGATGCTGAGATAGGTCCCCAGAACTTGTCTTGACAAGAGAAGCACATGTAGAACATGCTCTATAGTGCTGAAAGCTCTAGGCATACTGATTTACAGCATGCAGCAACATCAAGCTAGTATGAGCATTAAAGATAAATGGCACTACCTAAAGTGACCAAGGAAGAGTTTCAGGAAGATGGACATAAACATTTCACAGTCCCCAGCATGTGTTCTGGTTCGTTACGTAGTAGTTGCAAGGTATGTGTAGGGAATAAATGTCAGCAAGCACTCCTAGTCAAGAGAATTAAACCAGCTCTCCTCTTCTTCTGCCTCAAAGTACACTACCTTGCTGCTAGCTCTACCCAAGGTGGGAATATGCAGGAAGTTTCACTCACCGCCACCAAATTGCCGAGATCTTGCCAGAAGGCAAAGTGAGGAAACTGCTCCATACCCTTTGCTCCCACCACAAGGCGTTGGTAGAGGAAGCCACCAATGATGTAGACTGCAATCAGAGAAGTAAATCTGGGGGCAGAATGTTAAAGAGAAGTTAAAAAAAACCCAAAACACACAAAACAAACAATCAAGTATTACAGCTAAGGAAATCCTATAGATGACCTCTTCTGAGCCAGCTTCCTGCCTCATACTGCTATTAGAGTAAGTAGATGAGCACCACTCAAGAACAGAGCTACAGAGACCAGACCAGAAAAGGTCCCAAAAATACTGATCTTTCAATATCAATCTTTCAACAGCATGAAGTAGTGCCTCAAAGCACAAACATGGAAAGCGATTCTAGACTCCCGCTCTGAATTCCCAGCTCTGGCAAAGAGCTATTGTATAAGTTCAGGAAATCATGTCTTCTGAGTCTCACCATGTTTGTCCGGAAATTTTGAGGGAGGATGTCTAAAGGGAACAGAGCAGCTCTGCACCATCATGCCTTGAGCAAGAGCTTTTGTCCAAAATGCTCAGAGGCACAGTAACATCTAACTGCTTGTTGATACTCTAGTACAGCATTTGTTATGTTTCTAAATAGCAGTGTAGAGTCTGGCTCAGCCATGAAGAGCTTTTCCAATGACTCACATGATCAGCAGGATAGAGCCAACGCTGAGACGGGAATCCTCAGCTGGACAAGCCACATTGCTATCCATCTCAAAGAGGTAGAAACAGTCCTGCTCCTTTTCCCGCTCTTCCGAAATAATGCTGAACGAACTCTGCAATTTGGGAAAAAGTCATGTGAAAAAGATACCCAGGCAAGATACAACTGCACCAGCAGACAGTTAAGGTAATGGACTCTAGAGGAAAACCTTTCTGCCTCCTCAAAGCCTTCCTGCTTATGAAGAGCTGGTTAACTGGTAGCCTCCTGCTTCTCTCCCACCTCATATGTCACTCACCGCTGTAACTCCCCGTTTGCAAGAAATCATTATCACAGCTCTTCTCTTCTCACCACTGCAGTGCCTACCATATGAGTCACCTCCTTTATAAATCAGCATGATCCAGTCACCTGCCAAGAGAGAAATAACACAGGCTGTGAATTGAGATCAGCAAAAGAAAGGCAGATGCTAAGAGAGGTATGAGGTAGAATCTTACTTCCATTGAAGACCTGGGTTTCATTGATTCTTCCTATGACGGTGGTCTTTCCATTCTGTCTATCTGTTTGCACTAGGCCACCAAAATCGTGCAAGGTGCTGTTGACCTCCCTGCATACCCTGAATTGGTAGATGTAATTTTCTGTTTTGCCTTTCTCCACAGTCAGGTTAAACCTGCAACAGAAAGAGGACAGAACAAATGGCCTGTAGGATCACAAAGAACAAGACTTAGAGGAGCAGACAGGCAAGCCCTGGCAGCCAAGCCATAGTCTACACTACCAGAGGAACTCATTTTGCAGTCTGTCTCCAAATCTTCCCGCACTGCACAGCCTCGAGGCCTGCAGAGTGTTGTTACTGTACCTTATTTGGCTCAGGGGCTCTAGTTTCTTCAGCAGGGCTCTTTCCATTTGTGATTCACTGCTTTCATCACCAATCACATCACAGCTCCTCTCTTTCAGCTGCTCAGCCCCCACAGCAAGGGCCATAAACACTAGCAGCAGCAGCACAGCAGAGTGATGGCATAGTGATGACATCCTAGACACACAAAGGATTAAATGTTTCAGCCCCTTTCCAAAATAACTTCAGGGTCAAAGAGTCAATGATTGGCCACCTCCTCACTCATGACTGCAAGAAACGAGAAATCAAAATTAGGAACACCTCATAGCTCCCAAGAGAAACTAAATCTGAATGCCTTGCACAGTCAAAGACAATGAAATGGTCCAATTTGAGATTCTTTTCCCAATTTTGCCTCGGGGCCATAAAAAGTTTTGCTAGGCCTGCGAGTGTGTTAATTAGCATTGATTTAATCAGGGCAGAGCCCAGCAAGCCAACTGCTGGAGTAAGTTGCAGAAACAAGCCATTGTTTGTTATCATATCACACCGAGAAATCATTCAGCAGAAAATTATTTACCAGGTCTTTAATCAATCCTCTTTGCAGCTCTCATGTGAAGAGCCACTGTGATTAGTCAGGCTCTGTTTGTTCAAGCACCTTAACAGTGATATCTTCCTAGTGCTACTTTAGCTGAATATCTAAAAAATTTAATACTGCTAAGCTGCAGCTTCAGAGAACAGTTTTCTTCTGTTTCCATGGGGGAAGAAGGAAATTGAGACATCCTACATAGCACAGAATCGTAGAATCACTTGGGTGGGAAAAGACTTCTAAGATCATTGTGTCCAACCATTATCTAGTTCTGCAAAGCCTGATGCTAAACCATGTCTCTCAGCATCACATCTCTGCATCTTTGAAACAGCTCCAGGGATGGGAATTCAGTTACCTCCCTGGCAAGCTTATTACAGTGTTTGAAAACCCTTTTGGTCAAGAAGTTTCTTCTAATGTCCAACCTAAACCTCCTCTGGTGTAACCTCAGGCCATTTCCTCTCATCCTATCACTTAGAATCAATCAAAGAAGCAGTAACGAATATAATGATGGAATACGGAAGGTTTAGCTTTTCAGCTTCAGGCTAGGAATTGTGTATGAGACACTCATCGATTGCAAAAGCCAACAACAGTGGCACAAGACTCCCCTCTACTTTTCCCGTTATGGGGTTCAATACATTTAAGCTACCAGCGTGTCCAGAAGGAAAAGGGTTTATCCCCCCATACACAACACTGGTGAGGCCACACCTTGAGTGCTGCCCAAGAACACTGAGGTGCTAGAGTCATGAGATTGGCAACAAATCTGGTGAAGGGTCTGGAGGTGTTATGAAGACCCTCACAGCTGAGGGAACTAAACGTCTGGAGAAAAGGAGGCCTAGTGGAAACATTCTCACTCTCTACAACTACCCAAAATGAGACTGGGGCAAGGCGGGTGTTGATCTCTTCCTAGTAACAAGTGACAGCATAAGAAATGGCCTCAAGTTGCACCACGGGACATTAGAAGAAACTTCTTCATTGAAAGGGTTCTCAAACACCGGAGCAGGCTCCCCAGGGAGGTGGTTGTATCCTCATCCCTGGAGGTGTCTAAAATACACAGATGTGGTGTTGAAGGACGTGGTTTAGCACCAGACTTGATAGAGTTACAGAATGGTTGGATTTGATGATATTAAAGGCCTTTACCCGTCTATGAAAGCTGCAGATGATAGGAGGAAGGAAACAACAGCCCCCCAGCTGCAGCTGGACAGATAGCTATCACCTGTTTTGCCGAATCCAGCAATTGCCTCCCAGGCTCTACGGAGTCCTCCGTGACACCTTACAGCTGCCTCTCCAGCTGCGATCACCAGGGCAGCCAGATGCGACTATGAGTGGGTTAAAAAAGCCGAAATGAGCCTGTGACACAAGAACTCGTGATTCACCTCTCGTAGTATCAAAAGCAGAACCTACTCGTCGGGCTAGCTACAGCTTCCTCAAACAGCTTAGTGGCAAACACCTGGCCCGGACACAGGCTGAAGCTGACCGATTACCCCTCCGGCTGACAGTCCCGAAGGCAGCCTTTCGTTGCCCAGCACCTGGAGCGAGCAGCCCGCCCAGGGCAGGCGCGGTTTCACAACGACGGCCCCTGGAGCTTCGGCGACTCCCCGCTCTCCACTGGCGCATCACCTCCCCCCGTGGCCCCTTCGCCCCGTCGGCCGAAGCCAAACCTGCCGCCTCCGCGTCAGCCCCCACCTGCTGCCGCACCGGACCCGTCCGGCGTCCCCACACCGGGCACGGCCCAGCCTACGGGATAGCAATCCGCCGCTCAGGGGCGTCCCATGCTGCGTGCTCGGCGCTGGCGGAGCGGCCCGGGGACCGCGGACGGCGCCGGCCTACAGCAGCCCCTCCGTGGTCCCCACCGGCTTCCTCCACCCGCTCCGCGAACCGGAAGCAGGAAGAGCGTAACAGAAGCGGCTCTGCCCGTGACTGACGCACCTGCTGGCAATTCAGGAGCGGTGCTGGAAAGACGCGGGAGCCTATGAGGAAGGAGATTGTGGCTCAAAAGCCCGCCTCCTTCCCCTGCTGCCTCCAACAGGCGATGAAACGAGGCGTAAAACCCACTCCGCTCTTCGCTTTTCTTCCAATGAGCGATGAGGGCCCGGCCGAGCGGAGCGCGGCCGCACGCGGGAGCCGCTCACCCAATGGCGAAGCATGGCCCTCGTCCCGCCCCGCGCCCCTGACAGGCATCCCTTGGCGCCGGTGACCGCGGAGCTGCTACAGCAGGGCCGGCTCCTTTCTCCACTTTCCACTGTGAAACCGGGTTCTTAATCATAGAGTCATCATGCTTGGAAAAGTAACCAGCCAGTATGCACATTAAACCACGTCCCAAAGTACTGTGTCCGCACATTGTGTGAACGCCTCCAGGGGTGGTGATTCCACTACTTCCCTGGGCAGCTGTCCTAGGTTGGGAATTACAGGGTTAAAAAAACATTTCTAGGGACTAGAGGAGTCTAGGAGTGGACACAGGAAAGTGTAAAGTTGTAATTCAATCTCATAATTCTGTTCTCTTTATTAACCAAGAGTGAGGCTAACTTGCCCTCCTGTCATAGAAGCAGCCAGGTTGGAAGAGACCTCCAAGATCATACAGTCCAACCTAGCACCCAGCCCTAGCCAATCAACCAGACCATAGCACTAAGTGCCTCATGCAGGCTTTTCTTGAACACCTCCAGGGACAGTGACTCCACCACCTCCCTGGGCAGCCCATTCCAATGGCAAATCATTCACTGGCAAGAACTTCCTCCTAACATCCAGCCTAGACCTCCCCTGGCACAACTTGTGACTGTGTCCCCTTGTTCTGTTGCTGGTTGCCTATCAGAAGAGACCAACCCCCACCTGGCTACAGCCTCCCTTCAGGTAGTTGTAGACAGCAATGAGGTCTGCCCTGAGCCTCCTCCAGGCTGCACACCCCCAGCTCCCTCAGCCTCTTCTCACAGGGCTGTGCTCCAGGCCCCTCACCAGCTTTGTCGCCCTTCTCTGGACACATTACAACACGTCAACATCTCTCTTGAATTGAGGAGCTCAGAACAGGACACAGCAGAATAACCTCCCTTGTCCTACTGGCCACACTGTTCCTGATGCAGGCCAGGATGCCATTGACTCTGCTGCCCACCTGGGCACACTGCTGGCCCATGTTCAGCTACTATCTACCAGTACTCCCAGGTCCCTTGTCTAGATCTTTCCTCTCCCTCCAGCCTGCTGTGTCTGGTGGGGGCTACTTATCGGGATAAACATGTAGGGTGTAGGCCTGTTTTGGGGGCTTCCAAGGCTTTGTTTGGGCCTATGGATGGCAGAGGCATTGGAGGTGGAATGACTGGAGCACTGGGGAGTATAGATTAGCTTTGGGTTGGGGGAAAATTCAAGGGGGTCGCTATGGATTTTGTATCTGCTTTGTACTTTCTTTATCTTTCCTTGGAAATAATGAATTTCTCTCTGTGATGTCTGGAGCTTTGGCTTTCGCACAATACAGTATTCATAGGACTTAATCAGTATAATCATAATGCAGCTGGTGATGTTAGGAGTTGCTAGGATGTCCAGGACCAAATATAACAGTGCTGCAGTGAGCGTCAGGAACATTCAGGTAGTGACAGGACTAGGGGGAATGGAGCAAAGCTGGAGGTGGGGAGATTCAGAATGGAGGTGAGGAGGAAGTTGTTCAGCATGGGAGTGGTGAGAGCCTGGAATGGGTTGCCCAGGGAGGTGGTTGAGGCCCCATCCCTGGAGGTGTTCGAGGCCAGGATGAGGCTGTGGGCAGCCTGCTCTAGGGTAGGGTGTCCCTGGCCACAGCAGGGGGGTTGTAACTAGATGACCCTTGTGATCCCTTCTAACCCTGACTGATTGTATGATTCTGTGATTGTATGATCCAGGAGGCCTCTCTGATTGATGTTCAAAGAAAACACACGAGGGCAAGTTCAGCTTGTAAAGAAGAGCAGCTGTCATTTTGATCGAAAGGACTAAGGGGCAGGAGCTAAGGGGAGTTAGGGGTAGTGCTTAAAAAACATGTAGAAGAATATTCATGAATATGTATCAAGCTAATACAATGTTCTCCAGTGCTTATTCTATATAAGCATAGTTACCTGTTCTTACTGTGTGCCTCCAGTAATTGTGTTATGTGCTCTGCACCCAACAATGTTTGCCTTTATTTTATAATAAGCCTTTTATACTTAAATCTTAGAGTGAGTTAGTTTCTCACACCCCCAATTCATCTGAGAGAGTCTCATTCTGTCGGCTCTTTAAAAAACATGATGGCAGCCTGTTCTAATGCTAGTAAAGTAGTTTTTCTTAATGTCCAACCTAAACCTCTCCTCTCAGCCTGTGATCTGTCATACAGGCTTGAATCACCTGACTCTGTAAAGGTGAAAGGCTTCCCCACATCATTGTCACCTAGGTGCTGCCTGCCTCATTCCTTCTGTCAAAAGCAATCACCATCCTTGGATTTCATCATAGAATCATAGAAGCAGCCAGGTTGGAAGAGTCCTGAGTGCCTCATGCAGGCTTTTCGTGAACACCTCCAGGGACAGTGACTCCACTACGTCCCTGGGCAGTCCATTCCAATGCCAGTCACTCTCTCTGGCAACAACTTCCTCCTAACATCTAGCCTAGACCTCCCCTGGCACAGCTTGGGGCTGCGTCCCCTTATTCTGTTGCTGGTTGCCTGGCAGAAGTGACCAACCTCACCTGGCTACAGCCTCCCTTCAGGTAGTTGTAGACAGCAATGAGGTCTGCCCTGAGCCTCCTCTTCTCCAGGCTGCACACCCCCAGCTCCCTCAGCCTCTCCTCACAGGGCTGTGCTCCAGGCCCCTCACCAGCGTTGTCGCCCCTCTCTGGACATGTTCCGGTATCTCAACATGTCTCTTGAATTGAGGAGCCCAGAACTAGACACAGCGCTCAAGGTGTGGCCTGACCAGTGCTGAGTACAAGGGAAGAATAGCCTTGGGGTCACTATACTCCGTGTGCCTCCAGATCATCTTCTCATTAAACAAGCAGGGGAAATCATTGTTTATGTTGGACATGAGGAACAATTTATTCACCAGATGGGTTGTCAAGCCCTGGAGGAGATTTATCTGTATTCTCTCCCAGCTAGTAACTATATGCTGCCTGAATGCCCTTTTATGGTGTAATCGCTTCCTCCTTTTATTACTATGCAAGCAAAGAACTCAGCTTATTGCTGATATGTGAGAGAAAGTAGTAAACAGTATCAAAACAGAGTCCTTCATTCTTCCCTGACTGCCTTTACCACTCCATTTGTTCACATTGACCCAGTAGGCAGCCTTCACAGTGCCTTTGGCCACAGCCTTTTCCACTTGGCCTGGAAAGGGGAAAGTTTCTGTGCTCTCTTTTGTTTTCCTCTGTCTCTGAAGACCCCTTGTCTTGCTACCCACAAGCCCTACCCAGGAATGGAAGGAAGAGTCTGGGTGCAGTATGCCACCCTTAGAGGCAAATGGGCATCAATATCCCATCCATGCCTTTCTAAATATGTGCATTGTAACTGTTCAGCTGCAAGCCTCTATAATAAACTAAGCATCCTCATGGGCAATCACTACTCAAATTTATAGCAGGTCACCAGGATGAGGAAAGATCATCCCTGTCCTAGAACTGAGAAGCATGGCAAAGTCTTTTGTTGAGAATACCTGGGCAGTTAATGTAAACAAACTGTACCAGTGAGGAAGATATGCACTTCCACCCTAGCAAATGTCCCCAGTCTCAGCATGAACTGAAGGAACTAACATCTGGATCAAAACACAAATCAGCCAGCTATGCAGCTAAGATGTTTCTCAGGATGGTAGAAGCATCAGTACTCCTCACGATTCTTATCAATAGTCAATCTTCACTACTTCAGAAGAAAGCATCCCTTTCTTGCTATTGCTCTTTGCAATCATAACCTCTCAAGGTCTTCTGGTCCAACCTTCTGCTCAAGCCAGGCGACCAACAGCTAGTTGCCCACGATCATGTAGGACAGCTAGTAGGATGAGGGAGGTTATTCTGCCCCTGTACTTAACACTGGTCAGGCCACACCTTGAGTCCTGTGTCCAGTTCTGGGCTCCTCAATTCAAGAGAGATGTTGAGGTGCTGGAACGTGTCCAGAGAAGGGTGACCAAGCTGGTGAAAGGCCTGGAACACAAACCCTATGAGGAGAGGCTGAGGGAGTTCGGGGTGTGTAGCCTGGAGAAGAGGAGGCTCAGGGCACATCTCATTGATGTCTACAACTACCTGAAGGGAGGTGGGGGTTGGGCTCTTCTCCCAGGCAACCAGCAATAGAACACAGTCTCAAGTTGTGCCGGGGGAGATATAGGCTGGATGTTAGGAGAAAGTTCTTGCCAGAGAGAGTGATTGGCATTGGAATGGGCTGCCCAGGGAGGTAGTGGAGTCGCCGTCCCTGGAGGTGTTCACGAGCAGCCTGCATTGAGGCACTTAGTGCCATGGTCTGGTTGATTGGCTAGGGCTGAGTGCTAGGTTGGACTAAATGATCTTGGAGGTCTCTTCCAACCTGGTTGATTCTATGATTCTATGTCCAGAGCGCTCTTTGTGGAGGGGACAACACAAGCTCTCTGGGTAAATCATGCTAGCATTCAGCCATTATCCAAAAAAGTGTTCAGCCAAAGAAGTGTTTCCTGCTGTTCAGAGGGAACCTCCTGTATTTCAGTTGGTGCCTATTTCCTCTGGTCCTGTCACTGGGCATCAAGGAAAAGAGCATGGGTTTCTTGTACTTTTCCTTCAGGTATTTATTTACATTAATAAGATGCTCCCCAAATTGTCTCTTCTCTAGCCTAGACAGTCCCAGATGTCTCAGTCTTTCCTCAGAGGAGAGATGCTCTAGTTTCTTCATCATCTTTGTGTCCTTTTTGCTAGACTGTCTCTGAGTTTGTCCATGTCCCTCCTGTACCAATGCTGTTGAGTTGCTGACTCAGAAGATGCTGAGGAATGCCAGCTGTCAGTGCCCACCTTTGTCTCAAGCACATTCACACTGGCTATTGGGTGTGGAAAGAGGTCCCAGTAGAAGTATTCAAAGCTCACAAGGCTTCCTTCTCAGATCCGCAATGTTAACCTCCCTTTCCCTTTCAACAGCAGTTGGGTTGCCAGTTTGCCATAGTCATTGCTTATCTTGTACTCTCACTGTTCACCTTTCTCACTTTGTGCTCTCACTCTATCTGCTTCTGTCCTGAGAAGTTGTTGGACTTCCACTGCTCTCCATTCTGTTGTACATTTGATTCTTTTGAGCAGCTGGAGATAGAGATTGCATCTTTGCGCTTGACTTCTTAATGTAGCCTCAGGCTTCCTGTTTCACAGGCATTGAGCCCTGTTGCTCATCAGCCTGATCGAAACATCTTGTCATAAAGACTCTGCTCTGGCATGGAAGGAAGCAGATCAGAAACTTCTGCAGCTGAAGCAAGTGAGGAAATAATTTATACTTCTGTAAAATTCTCTCAGACATCTCTGCCAAAGGCTAAAGCTGCACAGGAAAAAAGAGGTAAGGCAAAACTTCTTTCCTCTAAGGATGTTGGAGCACTGGACTAGGCTGCCCAGAGGTTGTGGAGTCTCCTCTGGAGACTTTCAAAACCCACCTGGACATTGCAATCCTATGCAACCTTATCTAGACAAACCTGCTTTAGTATGGGGGTTGGACTGGATGCTCTCTGGAGGTCCCTTCCAACTCCTACTGATCTGTGAGTCTGCAGAGCTGGATGAGGTAGGTCAACAAGAGATTTTGAGTGAAAGCAAGATCTAACAAAACCACTCCCTTTGTGTACCAGTTTGTGGTACTGTTGCTTTGGTTCCAAAATCATCATGAGTATTTTAATATGATAAAAGCTGATGGCTCAGGCACCCAGCATTGTTCCCCTTCTCTCCATCAGACCCCTTTCAGTGTCTGTCCCTGGGCATTCGACCACAGCATCCTTTTCTCAGAACAAGGTTTACAATTTTAAGGTTGTCTCCTTGTCAGCAATAAGAGAGAGATTGTCAACAATAGTTCTTGGAAGGGCAGATGAGATGTGAGTATAGATAAATTAAAGGTGTGTGCTAATCAGAGATCAGAGACAGAGGAGGCATATGAAATCATCTGCTTTCTCTCCCATGGGGCTCTGCAGGATTCTTTTGTGATACATTTTTTCCTACGTTTTCTCTGTTCTAATTTTACAGACCTCCTGTTGAGCTTTTGCCTTGAGACAGTTCTGCAGGGTGTTTTTCTATCAGGAAGAGATTCTGCTTCATTTAAACTCTCTTCCCTTTTGTCTGCTCTGTTCCCTCTGTTTGGGCTTTACAAATGTCACATTGAGCAATTGCTTTCTTGCCTTAGTTTAGAAAAAAAACATAGAAGTCTACGATTTTGCATTGGTGTTCATTCTTCATGTCTCCTCCTCATGAGCTGGTTGCTCTTCCTCTAAGTGCCCAGATGCTTTACATAAATTTGTGTTGCATTTGCTCCAACAATATATGGCCAGGTGGATGCATTGCTGGGTAAAAAACTGGCGGGATGGTTAGGCCCAACAAGTGGTATAATGAATGAAGTTAAAGCCAATTGGTAGCCAGTCACAAGTGGTATTCTGAATAGCTGAATACTGGGGCCAGTTCTCTTTAATATCCTTATCAGTGGTCTGGATGAGGGGATCAAGGGTCCCTCAGTAAGTCTACAGATGACGCTATACTGGGAGGAAGTGTTGATCCACTGGAGGGTAGGAAGGCTCTACAGAGTGACCTGGACAAGTTGGATTGATGGGCCAAGGCCAGCTGGACCTGAGCAAGGCCTTTGACAATGTCCCACACCACACTCTGGTCTCCTAGCTGGTGACACATGGGTTTAATGGGTGGACCACTAGATGGATAAAGAACTGGCTTGATGGCTGCACCCAAAAAGTGGCTGTCAATGGTCCATGTCCAAGTGGAGGCCAGTGACAAGTGGAGTCCCTCAGGGGACAAGTCCCGGCACCAGTCTTGTTCAACATCTTCGTCGGTGCCATGGACAGAGGCATTGAGTGCAGCCTCAGCAAGTTTGCTGACCACACCAAGCTGTGTAGTGCAGCAGACAGGCTGGAGGGCAGGAATCCATCCAGAGAGACCTGGACAGCCTTGGGAGGTGGGCATAAGCCAGGATCATGAGGTTCAACAAGACCAAATGCAAGGTCCTTCTGGGCAGTGAGTGGCTGGAGAGCAGCCCTGAGGAGAGGGACTTGGGGGTGCTGCTGGACCAGAAGCTCAACATGAGCCAGTAGTGTGCACTTGCAGCCCAGAAAGCCAATCAGAGCCTTGGCCGCATCAGGAGAAGAGTGGCCAGCAGGGCGAGGGAGGTGATTCTCCCCCTCTGCTCTGCTCTGGTGATACCCCACCTGGAGTACTGTGTCCAATTCTGGAGCCCCTATTACAAGAGGGATGTGGAGATGCTGGAGCGTGTCTAGAGAAGGGTCATGAGGATGCTCGGGGGGCTGGAGCAGCTCTGCTGTGAGGACAGACTGAAAGAGTTGGGGCTGTGCAGTCTGCAGAAGAGGAGGCTCCCAGGTGACCTTCTTGTGGCCTGCCAGGATCTGAAGGGGGCTTACGAAAATGCTGGGGAGGGACTTTTTAAGCTCTCAGAGAGTGACAGGACTAGGGAGAATGAAGCAAAGCTGGAGGTGGGGAGATTCAGAGTGGAGGTGAGGAGGAAGTTGTTCAGCATGAGAGTGGTGAGAGGCTGGAATGGGTTGCCCAAGGAGGTGGTTGAGGCCCCATCCCTGGAGGTGTTTAAGGCCAGGCTGGATGAGGCTGTGGGCAGCCTGTTCTAGGATAGGGTGTCCCTGCCCATGGCAGGGAGGCTGGAACTAGATGATCCTTGTGGTCCCTTCCAACCCTGACTGATTCTATGATTCTAACTGTCTGAGAGTTAACAATGCTGAGTGTTGTGTTGCAACAAACCCATGAACCCTCCAAATTTGAGGTACAGTGACTGGAAAGCTGACCAGTAGATAAAGCCCTGGGTGTGCTGGGTAACAGCTAGGTGAATGTGAGCCAGCAGTGTGCCCAGATGTCCAGTAAAGCCAACAGCATCCTGGCAGGAGCAATGTGACCAGCAGGACCAGAGAAATAATTGCCTCCCTGTACTCAGCAATGGTGAGGCCACAGCTGGAGTACCGTATTCAGTTTTTGAGACCCTGAATACAAGAAAGGCATTGAGGTGCTGGAGCACTTACAGAGAAGGGCAATAAAGCTGGTGAAGGGTCTAGATAACAGGTCTTGTGGGGAGTGGCTGAGGGAGCTGGGGTTGTTTAGCCTGGAGAAAAGGAGGCTGAGAGGAGACCTTGCTCTCAACAACTCCCTGAAATGGGGTTGGAGTCATATGGGTGTTGGTCTCATCTCTATAGTATCAAGTGAGAGGATGAGAGGAAATGATCACCAGTTGCACCATGGGAGGTTTAGGATGTGTATTAGAAGACACTTTTTCACTGAAAGGATTCTCAAACACCAGAATAAGCTCCTCAGTGAGGTGGTTGAATGCCTGTCCCTGGAGGTGTTTCAAAGGTGCAGAGATGTGATGCTGAGAGACATGGTTTATCACCAGACTTTGGTAGAGTTAGATAATGGTTGGACCCTATGACATTCATGTTAATCTTGTGAAGTTCAACAAGGCAAAGTGCAAGGTCTTACACCTGGATCAGGGCAATTCTAAGCACAAATACAGGCTGGGCTACAAGTGGATTGAGAGCAGCCCTGCAGAAAAGGACCTGGGGGTGCTGGTTGATGAGTTCCTTGACATGAGCCAGCAATGTGCACTGGTGTGGTGGTTTGGGTATCCCCCGCCCCCCACACTTTTAGAAATCACCCAGACTAGACTCAGTCGGCTCTGGAAATGTGAATGAAGCTTATATTTACAGCTGGCACATTTTACAAGCAGATATTCACAGTATATACAGTTATAGACAGAAATATACAAGGTAAAAAAGGTAATACAGACACAANAACCCAAAAAGCCAGACATATCCTGGGCTTCGTCAAAAGATGTGTGGCCAGCAGGTCAAGGGAGGTGATTCTGCCCCTCTATTCTGTTCTTGTGAGAACCCATCTGGAGTGCCATATCCAGCTCTGGAGACCCTGACACAGGAAGGATGTGGATCTTTTTGGAGAGGGTCCTGGGGAATGCCATAAAATTATCAGAGGAGTGGGACACCTCCTACAAGGGAAGGCTGAGGGGGTTGGGTCTGTTCAGTCTGGGGAAGAGAAAGCTCCAGGGAGACCTCGTAGTGCTCTTCCAATACTTGAAGATACTGGAAAGGTATGGGAAAGGTGGAGAGAGACGGATTATAAGGCTCTGTGGTGATAGGAAAAGAAGCATTAGCTTTAAACTAGAGCAAGGTAGATTTAGATTGGACATTAGGAAGATCTTTACTATGAAGATGGTGAGATATTGGAATGGGTTGCCCAGTGAAGTTGTGGATGTCTCATCCTTGAAAATGTATATGACTAGGCTGGACGAGGCTTTGAACAATATGGTCTAGTGGGAGATGTCCTTGCCCATAGCCCTAGATGATCTTCAGGGTCCCTTCCAGCTCAAGTATTCTGTGATCTTGGAGGTTTTTTCCACCTCCAACAATTCTGTAATTCTAATGTCTGATCTTAGCACTTCTCCCATGCCATTAGAGCAAAGGAGGCTCTTACTGAAGGACACCAGATTTCTGTCCCCTGATCAGAACAGCTGCATTCATCTGTGGTTCTCACTGCTGCAGGGTCACTCTCTGTGCTGTGGAAATGACTACAGCACAGCAACCCCCACGTTCATCTCTGGTAATCACACTCCATCTGCTGGGAAGGCAGTCTTGCTGTTACATGTGGTTTCATTAGAAATGGTACTTTCTCTTGCCTCAGAAAACACAGCGATGTCCCTTCCTTCCCTGCCATTTGTTTTCACTCCCAGCTTGGTGGAGGTAGAGATTACCCAGTGCCTTCTTGAGGCGGTTGCTGTTTTCTTTTTAATATTCCTCCTCTACAAATCCCTCATATTTTTGAACTAAATCCAGAAGGCCTAAAAGAAGGAAGCACTTTTTGTGCCTATTATTTCATTTATTACCCAGTTCTCCTCTATGTGCAAGGAGTCCTGAAGGAGAGTAGTTTAAGTAACTTTCTTTGGAAAATCTTTGTTTTCAGCTCTGTCTCTGCCTCCATCACTTTTGAGAGACATGCTTTTGGGTATTTAATCCCTGTTTTCAAATCCATGCCTTTGCTACCAATTCATGCCAGTGTTGCACTATCACAGGTGTATAGATCAGTTCTCTGGTCAAACCAATGGCTCCCATGGACTCCTCAAAAATTAAGAGTTGCCCTGTCTGTTTTCTTTTTGGCTTCCAGAGAGCCTTAGATATGTCAGTCCAACAGTCACTTTTGGCAGGCGTGGCACTCTTGCAGTCACAGTGATAACCAAGCCTGTGCCACAGCCAAGGACAGAATGATAGAGCCATAGAATAATGTCAGCAGGAAAAGACAATTAAGATCATCAAGTCTGACCTTTCTCTAACTCTACAAAGTCTGTTGCTAAACTATGTTGCTCAGCACTGTTGTGGAGGGCCTGTAGGCCCGAAA
>WAAF01013625.1:0-23573 GCA_013400475.1 Tricholaema leucomelas
AAACGGGCGATAAGGGCAGAAGTCCCCTCTGTCACAGGGGGAGGAGGCAGACGATCTCTGACCTTGTCTTGGCTTCTCTGGGTGATCTGTGTATCTCCAGGACTTCCTGTCTTGGCAGGAGACTTTCAGGTGTAGGCAGGATATCTTGTGATGTGCAGTCTAGCACATTGTCATGCTGGCTATGCAGGCCGATCATGTGGAGGCATTTAGAGCCTGTTCCTGGTAAACTCGTGGCAGTGTAGATTCCAGCAAACAAACTCAGAATATCAAAGTTTCTTTGTGGCAGAGGTAGCTTATAGCTTAGCACAGCAAGGCAAGATGCAATAAGGCAGTAAAGCAATATAATGCCAAGTATGGAGAGCGATAGCAGCAGGCAACAGCAGGCATGAATACACCAGCAGAGCATGCACTGTGTTACCTGCTCACCTCTTTTTATCGGTACAGCCCGAGACTAATGTGTCTTTGGACACTGTGTAGCCAATCATGAATGGCAGGTAGCCAAACTTGACCATAGTAGGTGAAGTCATAGGCTTGCTTTACCCAAATTTGGGAAAATCATAGGCCTTGCACAAGGCAAGCACAAGCTAACCATGTGTATCTTGTTTACCACAGGATGTAAAAGTCCTTAGACTCAGTGGCTCCAGGTTTTTTGTCCTTCTTCACTCAGTTGCTTCTCCCCAGAACAGAAGGAGGGAGAGCTGACAAACATGCCTGGGTGAGCCAGTACATGTATAAGCCTATTTTGGCCTTATCAGACCTACCACAGCACAAGTGAAATGCAGACATCATCCTGCACAGCTAAAGGTTAAAGCATCTCAAATCCTTCAGAAGGAGCAAGCAAGATGAGTCATTCTTGAGTCATTTCATTATCCAGTTCTCCTTAGACTTGTGGTCTTCCACCTCTGACTAGCTGTGCTGTCACGTTTTTGGCAGTAAGTATACTGCAGTTTCTTTCACAGTGAATGAAAAGCTGTTTCTTCCCCTCCCTGAACTAGAACTACAGCTGTCAGTCTTGAGGATGAAAGCAGGCGGGTTTGCATTGGCCCCAGGCCTGACATGGTTTAAATCCCATGAGTTCTTGTCAACTCTTCCCAGGGACACTGGGACATGGTTTAGTAGCCATGATGGTGTTGGGTTGATGGCTGGACTTGATGATCCTAGAGGTCTTCTTGAACCTTAATGATTCTCTTTTAAAAGAGCAAAGATAGAGCCTGGACAGGCTGGAAAGTTAAGCAGGGAGAAACTGAAATTTAACAAGGTAGAACTCTTGCCTCTGGGAAAAAGCACAACCCCAGGGACCACCACAGGTTGGGGACTGACCTGTTGGAGAGCAGTGCAGAGGAAAGGGACCTGGGGATCCTGGTGGACAGAAGGGTGACCATGAGCCAGAAATGTGCCCTTGTAACCAAGAAAGCCAATGCCATCATAGGCTGTATTGGAAGGGGAGTGGTTAGTAAGTTGAGAGATGTTCTCCTCTGCTCTGCTTCAAGGAGGACCTCATGGAACTGCTTGGAAGAGTCCAGTGCAGACCCACAAAGATGCTGATGGGAGTGGAATATCTCCCTGCTGAGGAAAGGCTGAGGGAGCTGGGGCTCTTTAGCTTGGAGCAGAGGAGACTGGGTGGTGACCTCATTCATGTTTATAAAGATGTGAAGTGTGAGTGTCAGGAGGACAGAGCCAGGCTCTGCTCACTGATATTCAATGGTAGGCCACAGGTCAATGGGTGCAAGCTGGAGCAGAGGAGGTTCCATGTGAAAATAAGGAAAAACTTTGTCACTGAGGATGCCAAAACACTGGAGCAGGTTGTCCAAAGAGGCTGTGGAGCCTCCTTCTCTAGAGACAGTCCAAGCCCACCTGGATGCATTCCTGTGTGACCTACTCTAGGTGATCCTGCTCTGGCAGGGGGATTGGACTGGGTGATCTTTTGAGGTCTCTTCCAACCCCTAATGTTCTTTGATTAGAGGATATAGAGTATAGTGAGGTAGAACAGAGGGTTGTCTGAAACAGATTTGTTTGCTCTCAATTTGACTTGCACTGACTGAAAACCATTAAAATAGTGGGAAACAGAATCTGGGAAGACTTCCAAAGTCAAAAGAAAGTGGTGTGGTTTATACAGTTCCTCAACCTGTGTGGGTTCCCTGCTCACCAGAGCATCCACAGAAGCTCAGCGACGCAGGAAATGATGCATAAATCATTACTGCAAGGTCAGTAAATTCACAACTGGAAGTTAAAAGTTATTTGTGATTGGAGAGAAGCAGTAAAAACTATCAAATAGAGGCTTTGGAATTCAAATAAAATTTGAACAAGCAGCCAAATTTTCTAACCTGATCTGGGTGTTCCCACTTGGTGTTAATAAAGGCTGACTTTATATCTGCCTGTTTGGTCTTGTCTGGAAATGAGAAGTATCACCATGAATGTGAGAAGTGATTTGATTTCTTATGGGAAGCTTTTATTCTCTGTATTTGCACTGAGTGACAGTTCAGGTAAACCTGTAAAATCTCCTGTATGAAACCTGACTGCTTCCCTCCTACTTCTCTGCCAGCAGCCTATATGCTCCTGGCAATGGAGGAGCTCTCTGGTTCTTAACTCTGTTTGCTAGATGGATCTAGCACATGGCTTTAGGATCAGGAGAGAAGGAACAGCACCGTGTCCCCTACCTACATTCCTCTATGACAGCTACACTTTCCCAACCCTGTGCTAGTCCCACACAGGGATGCAACATGTTCCTCTCAGGCTGTTTTTTACCACCAGGTGTTAGAATCATAGAATAGAATGATAGCACGGTTTAGGTTGGAAGGGACCTCAAAGTTCCAACCCCCCAGCATAGGCAGGGACACCTCCCACTGGAACAGGTCACTCAAGGCCTCATCCAACCTGGCCTTGAACACCTCCAGGGAGGGAGCAGCCACAGCCTCCCTGGGCAACCTGTGCCAGTGTCTCACCACCCTCACTGCAAAGAACTTCCTAACATCTAGTTTGAATCTCCCCTCTGCCAGTTCAAACCCATTACTCCTCATCCTGTCATTACAAGACCTTGTCAACAGTCCCTCCCCAGCCCTCCTGTAGGCCCCTTCAGATACTGGAAGACCACTACAAGGTCTCCTCGAAGCCTTCTCTTCTTCAGGCTGCAGAACTCCAACTCTTGTAGCCTGTCCTCACAGCAGAGCTGCTCCAGCCCTCTGCTCATCTTCGTGGTCCTCCTCTGGACTTGCTCCAGCAGCTTGATGTTCCCAGATGGTTTGTCCAATGAAGTCTGTGATGCCCAAGAGGTTTAGTCAAGGAGCCTCATTTGAGACTTGGGATTAAGTTCTCCAGTTAGCCCCCAGTTACTTGCTCATGTACTTAGCTAAAGCTCACTTCACTTCTGGATCACAGAGCTGGCAGGACATTGACACAGTCTTCAATAACAGCTTTACCAGTCCACAGGTAAAACACCAGATCATAGAAGGAAATAAAATGTTTGCTTTCTGCTTGAACCTTCCTCTGGAGGCTGTAGTGTGTCAGTGTCCTACACAACTTGACAAATCATACCATTTCACCTCTGTAGACTGATTCAGTCAAAGAGATCAAATTATAGAATCATAGCACCAGCCAGGGTTGGAAGGAACCGCTAGGATCGCAGAAACATCCACCCAGGTTGGAAGAGACCCTCAGGATCACTGAATCCAACCTAGAACCCTACTCTACAAGATGCACCTTAAACCATATCCCCAAGCATCACATCCAAACCACCCTTAAACACATCCAGGGTGGGTGACTCAACCACCTCCCTGGGCAGCTCATTTCAGTGCCTGATCACTCTCTCTATGAAAACCTTTTTCTAATGTCCAATCTAAACCTACCCAGTCTCAGCTTGAGGCCATTCCCCCTTGTTCTGTCAGCATCCCCCAAGTTCTTTTCCACAGGGCTGCTTCCTATCACCTAGTGTAAGACAATCTGTAACTCAACAACCAGAGGAAATCTGCTGTTTTCATGGAGCCTTGGAGTGGAGCAGCAATAGATCACAGTATCACAGTATCACCAAGGTTGGAAGAGACCTCACAGATCATCAAGTCCAACCCTTTACCACAGAGCTCAAGGCTAGACCATGGCACCAAGTGCCACGTCCAATCCTGCCTTGAACAGCTCCAGGGANGCTCGAGGCCTCTCACCAGCCTGTCACACCTCCCAGCCAGGCTGGTTTCCAATGCCCTGTTTCAGGTTTGGCTTGCACATGGGATGAAGAAATTGCCCATGTGGCAGAAAGTTATCTTGTCATAACTTTTTTTTTGCCTGTAATTCACCTGGAAGCATCACCTTGTGTGACAAAAATCCACCACAGGATCACAGGATCAAAGGATGTCAGGGGCTGGAAGCGTCCCACAGACATCATTAAGTCCAACCACCCTGGTCATCTAGGTCATGTAGTTCCAACCCTCTTGCCATGGCAGGGACACCTCACACTAGAGCAGGCTGTCTAGACCCTCATCCAGCCTGGCCTTAAACATCTCCGGGGATGAGGCTTCTACCACCTCCCTGGGCAACCCGTTCCAGTGTCTCTCCACCCTCATGCTGAAGAACTTCCTGACATCCAGTCTGAGTCTACCCATTTCTAGCTGTGTTCCATTCCCCCTGTCACTACCTTCTGGCCATTCCTTCGTGCTCTGGGAGTATGAATGCTATATGATCACATTGAGGTTTTAAGGCATGCATATCAAATGCGTATTTTCCCTTGTCTCTTCTGATTTGCACCTTATTGGTTATTCTTTCACTTCCATCTGCCCATGACCTTCTTCCAATTACCAAGTAATGGTGTTTATGATGCTGAACTGTCTCCAAGTCTTCTTCCATCACTAGCCAAAGTAAAAGTCAATTGTTTCTCCATTAGAGATGTAATGGAAATAGAAGCCCTAAGCAGTACTTATAGTACTTTTAGGCCAGGAGGAGGTTGCTCTCTTCTCTCAGGCAGCCAGCGCCAGAACGAGAGGACACAGCCTCAAGCTACGCCAGGGGAAATTTAGGGTTGAGGTGAGGAGAAAGTTCTTCACTGAGAGAGTCATTGGACACTGGAATGGGCTGCCCGGGGAGGTGGTGGAGTTGCTGTCCCTGGAGCTGTTCAAGGCAGGATTGGATGTGGCACTTGGTGCCATGGTCTAGCCTTGAGCTCTGTGGTAAAGGGTTGGACTTGATGATCTGTGAGGTCTCTTCCACCCTTGGTGACACTGTGATACTGTGATGACACTGTGATATATGTGGATGCTTTTATTTCTTTTTCGAGACATGCAACCAATAGTTATAGTCATCCACAACTGTTGGGTTTGCACATGCTGAGCTTGTACCCTCAGGAATGTTAGTGTACCTAATGTAATCATACTGCATTGGAAGGGACCTTAAAGATTGTCTACTTCCAGCTCCCCTGACTTGGGCAGGGACACCTCCCACTAGACCAGGTTGCTCAAGGCCCCGTCCATCCTGACTTTCAACACTTCCAGGCTTGGAGCCTCTGCAGTTTCTCTGGGGAACCTGTTGCAGTGCCTCAACAGCCTCAGTGAGGAAGAATTTCTTCTTAGTGTCCAATCTAAATTGAGCTTCTTCCAGTTTGAAGCAATTAGCCTTTGTCCTGGCACTACATGCCCTTGTAAAAATGAGTAGTGGTCTTGGCTTTAATTTCCCCTACTGCTGGCTCCTTCTCGAAGAGTGGTCAGGCATTGGAATGAGCTGCCCAGGGACATGATTGTGTCACCAAGCCTGGATGTGTTTAAAGGTCATTTGGTGATACAGGTTAGGGTGAATCTTGTAGAGTAGGGTTCTGGGTTGGACTTGGTGATCCTGAGGGTGTCTTGCAATGTGAATGTTTCTGTGATTTCTTTGGAGCTTGCCTGGTTGGTTTTTGGTTTGTTTGTTTTAGTGTAATGGTTTGATTCACTTCCAGACTAAGTGCCTCATTTATCATGCAAATTAAATATCTGAAGTCTTCTGCACGCACACAAACTGACGAAACTCTCTTATCTCATCTGCTGACATTGACAAACTTCAGCCAAGGTACAATTAGGAGACCAGAGCATCCCTCTGATGAGGAGTGGCTGAGAGACCAGGGGCTGTTTAGCCTGGACAAGAGCAGAGAGAGAGGGGATCTTCTGAATGCTAATCAAGAGCTAAAGGGCAGGGGGCAAAAGGATGCGGCTGGGCTCTTTTCAGTGGTGCCCAGTGACAGCACAAGGAGCAATGGGCACAAGCTGGAGCACATCAGGTTCTGCTTAAATGTGAGGAAAAAAACAGTTGCTGTGAGGGTGCTGGAGCCCTGGAGCAGGCTACCCAGAGAAGTTGTGGAGTCTCCTTCTCTGGAGAGATTCCAAACCCACCTGGACGTTGTGATCCCAGACAATCTGCTGTGGGTGTCCCTGCTTTATCAGGAGAGTTGACTGGAGGATCCCCAGAGATCTTTTCCAACCCCTACCATTCTGAGATACTGTATTTCTGATATTCCCTGTGGGTTATTGTGATCTGTCAGGGCATCCCATAATGTCAATTTTCCCTTGCTTTCCAACATCACATCTGTAACTTTTCCTATGCAGCTCTTAGTTGTTGCTTGCTTTCCCTTGGGCTAACTGCTGACCGATTAATTCTAGCTCTTTGGACATTATGAATCTTAGACTTTTAGAATCATAGAATCAGTCAGCGTTGGAAGGGACCTCAAGGATCATCTAGTTACACCTTCCCTGCCATGGGCAGGGACACCTCACACTAGATCAAGAGCCTTGTCCAGCCTGGCCTTAAACACTGCCAGAGATGAGGCTTCCACCACCTCCCTGGGCAACTCATTTCAGGGTCTCACCACCCTCATGGTGAAGAACTTCCCCCTAACATCCATTCCCCCTAGCCCTATTACTACCTGACATCCTAAAAACTCCCTCCCCAGCTTTCTTGTAGGCCCCCTTAGGATACTGAAAGGCTACAATAAGGTCACTTCAGAACCCTCTCCTCTCCAGACTGAACAGCCCCAACTCCCTCAGTCTCTCCTTGTAGGAGGGGTGCTCCAGCCCTCTGGTCATCCTCATGGCCCTTCTCTGGACACTTTTCAGCACATCCATATCCTTCTTGTAACAGGGGCTCCAGAACTGGACACAGTACTCCAGGTGGGGTCTCACCAGAGCATAGTAGAGGGACAGAATCACCTCCCTTGCCCTGCTGGCCACACTTCTCTTGATGCAGCCCACAATCTGGTTGGCAGCTTGTGGGGCTGCAAGAGCGCAATGACAGCTCATACTGAGCTTCTCACCTACCCCACCCTCAAGTCTCTCTCTTCAGGGCTGCTCTCCAGCCAGTCACTGCCCATCTTATATTGGTGCTTGGGATTTCCTCGACCCAGATGCAGGACGTTGCCTTTGGTCTTGTTGAACTTCATTAGATTGGCTTGTGCCCACCTCTTCAGCCTGTCCAGGTCACTCTGGATGGATTCCTTCCCTCCAGCATTTCAGCAGCCCCACATAGCTTGGTGTCTGTGAAGCTGCTTCTATATTGCCTGTGGAGGGCCTCATCTGCTTGGTACTGCTGGTCAGGTGGCCTGTAGCAGTCCCCTACAGTAACATCATCCTCTCCTGTCTTGCCTTTCATTTTAACCCATACACTCTCAAACAGCTCATCATCCTTCCCCAGGTGGAGCTCCACTGATTCCAGCTGGTCACTGATATAGAAGGCAATGCCTTCTCCTCTCCTTCCCTGCCTGTCCTTCCTAAAGAGCCTGTATCCATCAATCCCTATGTTCCAGTCAAAGGAATCATCCCACCAAGTTCAGTAATATGTCAGGGTATGTTATGTTAGAAACTATCTCCACATTATGACTAAAAGTATTTCAAAAGGCTGAGGATTATTATGGACATCACTGGCTATAATCTGAGAATCTTTTGACTTTATCTGTAAGTGGCCTCTAAGTCTGGTTATTTCCTGACAAAGAAACTTTCTTCATTCCAAAGAAACTTGCTTTCCTTTTGGAAAGCTTCACTGTCACCTCTGCTTTGGCTCAGTTTTACTAGAACTAAATGAGGTTATAGAAATAACTGACTTAATTTATATGATAATGGAGGCCATAATTAAGAATTTAGATATCAAGAGGAGCCTGAGAGCAAGCTGTCCCTGAGTATCAAGTATAGGTTATGAGCTGAATTAGGCTTCTTGTAATGCTGAACTGTATCAACAAAGCTGAATCAGGATTATTGGAGAGAGAAATGTATCTTTGCTGATGTGCCCCCAATTTTCCCTGCTGAACAGCTCTGAGAGCTGTAGGTAATCCTGTACTTCAGCAACATGATCTTTATGCCAGGTCACTTTGGTGCAGTTTCTCTGCTGAGACACCCATGGAAACCTCTTCGTTCAGCAACAGCTGCCGTGTTGCAGTCCTTGAGGTGGCACCTCAGAGTGACATATTCATCTGGATGCAGTCGGAACATTTTGATATGAGGTTGCTGTTAGTGTTTAAAGGAAAATGGTCAAGGCAACAGGTTAACAGTTACTTCAGTTGCTTTCAAAAAACGTTATTTTCTATTATCTTTGTATGTCCTCCATGGATGAAAATTCTTTGAAGTATCATTTTTAGTCGTTATTACTTTAAGTGTAAAATCATGCTAGAATCATAGAATCATTAAGACTGGAAAAGACCTCTAAGATCACCAAGTCCAACACCACCGTGGACATTAAGCCATGTCCTGAAGTGCCATGTCTACAGGATTGTAGAATACCTCCAGGAATGGTGACCCCACCACCTCCCTGGGCCGCCTGTTCCAATGCCTGACCACTCTTGCAGGAGAGAATTTTTTCCTAATATCTAACCTAGACCTGCCCTGGTGCTCTCATTTTATTCTTCTTACTTAGCACTGACCTTCCAACACCTGCAGTGATCCTACAGGAAAGCGGGAGAGGGACTTTTCATAAAGATGTTTAGCGACAGGACAATGGGGGATGGTTTTAAGATGAGGAAGAGTAGGGTTAGGCTGGATCTTATGAAGAAGTTGTTCAGTAGAAGGGTGGTGAGACTCTGGAATAGGCTGCCCAGGGAGGTTGTGGATGCCCCCTCCCTGGAGCTGTTCAAAGCCAGGTTGGATGAGGCCTTGAGCAAACAAGTTGAGTGAAGAGGTGTCCCTGCCCATGACAAGGGTTTTGGAGTAGATGATCTCTGAGGTCACTTCCAGCCTGAGCCATTCTATGATTCTACAACCCACACCTCACTCCAACCTCCTTGCAGAGAATTGTAAAGAGCAATGGGATCTCTCCTCAGCCTCCTTTTCTCCTGACTACAGTCCCCTCACCTCCTCCTCATAAGACTTGTTCTCTAGACCTTTAACCTTTACTCTTCACTGAGTGGTAATAAAAAATAGGTGCAAAAATGTAAATTTCTGTGCTTTGTTTTCTCTTTCTCTGCTTTTCACCCTGTTTCTCACTTTTCACAAGACTTAGTATCTACCAGGTTATTTAAAAATAAGGATTCCTTCGGGGGCAAGTGTGTTAGATCTGAGAGCTACATCGGCCATCCTTTCAGAAGGCTTGTGTCATTATTTCTGACGAAAGGTACCATTATTTCCTCAGAGCTTTTCCTCAAGTCAGGAATACCTAGCCAATGAGTCAGAACCTCTTCACATTTTGCCTTTTAGTAATTTTCCAAGTTGCAATGGTTGTCTGTGTTGGGTTCCCCCCCACCAACCCTCATTAAAAAAAAAAATCTAATTATGTGAAAAGAGACTGAAATGTGACTCATCCTACTCGCTGGGGATTGATTAGTTGATGTAATTTCACTTTCCCCAGCCAAAACCTGGGAAGGGTTATAACTAGTCTAAGATGGTCTTAGATTTCTGTACAACTAAATCTTAATACTTAAAAAAAAAAACAAACAACAAACAAACAAACAAAACTGTGATGGTTTGGGTGTTCCCTGCCCCCCTCACTTTAGAAGTCACCCAGACTAGACTCAGCCGGCTCTGGAAATTTGAATGAAGCTTATATTTACAGCTGGCACAATTTACAAGCAGATATTTTACAGTATATACAGATATATACAGAAATATACAAGGTAAAAGTAATACAGACACAACTCCCCTCCCAGAAACCTGANCCAAACCAACAAACCAACAGAAAACCCCAAACCAAACCCAAAGTTTCCCTAGGAATTACTTTTCTTTCAGTCTTCCTGTTATTGAGCAAATTTGAGCAGCCCCAAAAGTGTCCTGCACTCTTGCATGTCACATGAACCCCTTATTAGAATTTACAAATCCAGTGGGGGATTTGGGAAGGAAACAGCAGCTTTTCTGCTCCATCAAGAGGGATTCCTAGTAGATGACTGTGCAGCCGCAGTAACTTCGTTGTGCAGGGCGAAGTGAGATTCTGCTTAGCGTAAGGCTGGATTTCCATCTTCTCGCTGTGTTTTCTGGGGAACGTGGTTAAAAGACAGACAAAAAGTCTTTTTTTAATGATGCACTGCTTAAGGAATCACAGGAAATTAGTTGTTTTTTTCTTTTTTTTTTTGAGAGAGAGAGGTTTTAATTTCCTTGGTTCTGAAATGCCCTAGCTCAGAGTTTCTGCTTCCTTTACTACTTTATTAGCCTTGCTGGGAAAACAGACTTTTAAGTTCTTATGGGAAAAGGAGAGGAGGAGGTGGAGGAGGAGGAGGGAGGAGCAAATAGATTAACATCTGAGAGAGAATTACAATGCCATGAAATAAAAAAGAGCTTTTGGGACAGCACTGTGAAGCAAATCATGCATTTGGTCAGGGATTCCTAGAAGCAGGACTGTGTAAAGGAGACAGCAGGCTGCTGAGGGATGATCTGAAGCGAAAGGGAGAATGCCCAGCCCTTTGATGGAAAGGGGAAACCTCAGGAGTGTTTTTTGCTTGAAGGAGATGAGGTGTCAAAGTGGGATGAATTATTTCGTGTTTCTCACCTCTCCTAACCTGCCCAGAATTGTCTTCCTTGGGATTTGCAGATGTTTTCATGTCCCAGGCTGGGCACTCGCACTTATCTTGCACAGGAGTTGTCTCTGGAGCAGCAAGCTTTGGCTTTTTGCTGGCCTGGATGCATTCACAAGGCAGGCACACACCTCCATTCTCTCTTTCTCTTAGCTCTCCTCCTGCATGCCTCCAAGATGGAATCTCACTCATGTGCATTCACTTATTCTGGCCATCTAGCAGCCTTCTTTGCCATGACATTAACCCATGCTCTGCTCTTTTCCTGGTCTTCCACCATGCCTCCCCATCTGGCATGGAACACAAGCTGAAGTGCTTTGTACAGCATTAGTTTGGAGAAAAATAAACAAACACCACAGTTTAGGAATTTTCCCTTGCAAGATTTGGAAGTTGTTTTTCTGTGCCACAGCCTCCTTTGGCAATCTGCAGTACTCTTCAGTGCCTGACCAGCCAGAAATTAGGACACGTTTCTGCCTCTCTTTTAGCTGCCACCATTGCTGTGAACCAGAAGGCTGATACTGCTGGAGAGGAGTGGATGGAGAGTGAAGAATGAGATTCACAGCAGAGAACAAGGTATGAATATGGGAAATATGGACTGGAGGCACTTTGTAGGTAGACACCATCTCCTTGCTTACATCTGAAATGAAATGTCTTGGGATTCCACATACATGTTTGCAGAAGCAATGAACTAGCACATTCTGAAATTGGATTCTCTAGACAGGTGATGGCTTTCAAAATATTACAGAATCAGAGAATCACAGAATGTTAGGGGTCAGAAATGACTTCAAAAGATCATCCAGTTCAATTCCCTTGCCAGAGCAGAATCATCTGGAGTATGTCACACAGCAATGCATCCAGGCAGGTTTTGAATATCTCCAGAGAAGGAGACTCCACAACCTATCTGGGCAGCCTGTTCCAGGGCTCTGTCACCCTCACAATGAAAAAGATTTCCCTTATCTTCACATGAAACCTCCCCCTGCTCCAGCTTGCACCCATTGCCCCTTGGCCTGTCATTGAATATCACTGAGCAGAGCCTGGCTCTGTCCTCCTGACACTCACCCTTCACATCTTTATAAACATAAATGAGGTCACCACTCAGTCTCCTCCAAGCTAAAGAGCCCCAGCTCCCTCAGCCTTTCCTCAGCAGGGAGATGTTCCACTGCCTTCAGCATCTTTATGCCTCTGTGCTGGATTCTCAAGCAGTTCCCTGAGGTCCTTCTTGAACTAAGGGGCCCAGAGCTGGACACAATATTCCAGATGTGGTCTCACCAGGGCAGAGTAGAGGGGGAGGAGAACCTCTTTTGACCTACTAACCACAGCCCTTCTAATCCACCCCAGGATGCCATTGGCCTTCTTGGCCACAGGGGCGCATTCCATGGTACAACATTGCTCACTGGAGAAAGGACAAATGTTAATTGGTGTTCATTTACATTACTAACTTCATACTCTCTCATAACCCTGCAAGTCCTGTCAGCTGCCTAGTTTATAAAATGGAACGCATCTCTCACTCACAGCCACATATTTCACTGTGTCAGAAAATCTGGGCATGGCTTAATGTGGCCTGGGATTATATTAAGTAATTTTACCACATTGCTAATGAAGTGGATCAAAAAAGAGCAGTATCACTCATTCAGCACTTATTTCCTTTACAGAATAATGACATGGCAGCTGTTCAAACATGGTGAAATGAGACTGGTGGCAAAGGAATGTGAACAGAATTATAGCAGAATATGTAATGTTCAGGGTGGACTGGCAGGAGCTGGACTGCTGGTTCTTTGCTAGTGAAGCCCTCAGCCTTACGGGAGTGAGGAACTATTGTGTCTGAGATCTGCCTCTGACCAGTTCCCAAGGCAGTGCAGAGGAACTAGTTTGTGGCTCCCCTCCTTCTCTGCTCAGCTCTCTCCTGGCCCTGACCTGCTATGAAAGCTCTAGCAGTCTTCACAGCAGCTTGAAGTGATGCAATTGCAACCCTAGCAAGAGGTAAAAATGAGCCCTAAGGAATATCTGCTGTACAAGGGATCAATTGTGGCCAGCTGCTCATGCTGCTGCATGAGCCCCTTCCTGGATTTCATTACTAGGTGCAGACAGGAGGGCAGCTGCACTCATGCCCAGATCTCCTCTTTCTCAGCAGGTAGGAAACCTCAGAGAGCAAGAGGTTGAGCCATTCAGATGCAGCTTCCTTCAAGCTAGCACAAATTAAACTACCAGCCCGGGTCGCCTCATTGTCCCTCTGGGAACGTGTAGCCATCCGGAGGAGCTGTGACTTGGTGAGCCACAGCTGTTTGCAGCCTCGTAGCTCATACCCAGAGTTAAGTGAACCTGAGCCCAAAGCCAAGAAAGTCAATTAGTCTGCTGAAACACACCAAAGTTTTGGCCCTTTTATATGTGATCTGGCCTATGGTCATAAAAAGCCATGCAAATGAGCAGTCATTCAAGAAGAGCTGCAGCTGTAGGAGAGTGTGGTTTGCCCTCCACAAATATGTGCAAGGTCTATTAAGTTTCATGAGACTTACACAGGTGCATTGGTGACCTTGACACTCCCAAACAGGTTATGTTTTTTTGCTTCAGCACTAGTGACTGAATTTTCCAAGCCTGGCACACAGCTGCTTTTCTTACAAAATTATGTATCTCCAGTTAAGTGCTTAAACCCTTCCTCATTCCCACAGAGGACTGCACAGCTGAAGAATTGCACTGAGTCGACTTGATTTGCACAAACAAGTTCTGTAATCCTTTCCTGAGGATACACAGAATCACGATGCCAACCCATTTCACAGAACTCCTGCATTCACCAGTTTGGATGTTAGAAGAGTAGTAGTTACATGGATCCTTATCTGTGAGGGTGATAAGACACTCCCCTCTGGGGACAGGCTGAGAGAGTTGGAGCTGTTCAGCCTGGAGAAGGCCACAGGGAGACCTTAGAGTGGCCTTCCAGTACCTGAAATGGGCTACGAGAAAGCTGGGGAGGGACTTCTTACAAGGGCTTGTGGTGATAGGATGAGAAGGGATAGATTTGAGCATGAGGAGAGCAGATTTAGACTGGAGAAATTCTTGACAGTGAGGGTGGTGAGGGAGGTTGTCCAGGGAGGTTGTGAATGCCCCCTCCCTGGAGGTGTTCAAGGCCAGTCTGGATGAAACCTTGAGCAAGCTGCTCTAGTGGAAGTTGTCTCTGCCCCTGGTAGGGGAGTTAGAACCAAATGATCTTCAAGGTCCCTTCCAACCCAAACCATTCTCTGAATCTATGACTCTTTGCTAGCTCTTACATTAAAACCACATTTGCTTTTAAAGGGATATTGTGGCAATACTACAAGGATATGAGAAGGTACTTGCTGGGAAGTTTGAACTAGCTTGCTAAATGACAAATTACTGAAGTCTCTTAGGCCTAAATTTTCTCTTCAGAAATGGAGGAAATAGGTTAGTTTTGAGAATTCCAGGACCCACAGAGATAACTTGCCAAAGTTACCTAAGCTGGGTGTAGATTGTGAATAGGTGAAAGAAGCAGCATCTGCAAGAGAGTTATGAGTTGTTCCTCTTCTTATCATTTATTATTGTTGTTGTTTTTATTGTTATTATTGTAGAATGATGATGATAGAGTTATTAGTTACTAACTGTAAGAGATGAGGCTGTACAGCTTGGAGAAGAGACCTGGAGGGGCCACAAGGAAGATGGGGAGAGAGTTTTTACTAGGGTTCATAGTGATAGGGTGAGAAGGAATGGCTTTGAGCTGGAAGAGGGCAGATTTAGGCCGGAGATTAGGAAGAAATTCTTTACAGTGAGGGTGGTGAGATCCTGGAACAGGTCACCCAGGGAGGTTGTGGATGTCCTCTCCCTGCAGGCATTCAAGGCCAGGTTGGGTGAGGCTTTAAGCAAACTGCACTAGTGGAAGGTGTCCCTGACCATGGCAGGGGGGTTGGAAATGGATAATTTTTAAGGTCCCTTCCAACCCAAACCATTCTATGAATCTATGAATTGCCCTCAAAAATATGTATAAATTCACTTCCAAATAAAAATAGGAGAAAACATTGAGAGCTTAGCTGTCAAGGTGAATGTTAGGCACCTGCATGATTAGGGAGGAGTGTTGTAGGCAAGGCAAGCTATAGGATTAAAGTCTTCCAATAGCCTATGCATCAATCTGAGTAAGCAAAAGACAGAACTGGTTTGTGAATATCATTCTTACAGCAAGTGGAGAATGATATAGCAGGATCACAGGATGTCAGGGGTTGGAGGGGACCTGAAGAGATCATCGAGTCCAACCCCTCTACCAGAGCAGGACCATACAATCTAGCTTAGGTCACAGAGGAACACATCCAGACAGGCCTTGAAAGTCTCCAGAGAAGGAGACTCCACAGCCTCTCTGGGAAGCCTGTTCCAGTGCTCTGTGACCCTTACAGTAAAGAAGTTCCCCTTTGTGTTGAGGTGGAACCTCCTGTGCTGCAGCTTACATCCATTGCTCCTTGTCCTGTCACAGGAAGGTTGGTAGATATCAGACTCTTAAGATTCAGTATCACTTGAAGTAATGAGTTCCTCAGTTTCTTAGAATAATTTCTCACACTGTCTTTGGTTTTTCTGATGTATGCTGACCCCCATGTTCAGAAAGGGTGCTTAGTGCTGGCTTGAATCTAGCTGGGAAAATGTGACACTAAATAAAGCTTGGAAATAAACAATTGCAAGAAGTCTTCAGATGAATTGAGAGATTTTACTGAAGCAGCCACCCTTGTAGAATCTAATGATCTTTTGTCTACAACACATGATATCTAGATTTTCAAAACCATGACCATAAGCACTGAGGGAGTATGCTATTATAGAATCACAGAATAGAATCATAGAATGGTTTAGGTTGGAAGGGACCTCAAGGATCATCCAGCTCCAACCCCCTGCCATAGGCAGGGACACCTCCCACTAGAGCAGGTTGCTCAAGGCCTCATCCAGCCTGGCTTTAAACGCCTCCAGGGAGGAAGCATCCACAACCTCCCTGGGCAACCCGTTCCAGTGTTTCACCACCCTCACTGTAAAGAACTTCCTCCTAACATCCAGTCTAAATCTCCCCTCTTCCAGTTTAAACCCATTCCCTCTCATCCTAACATTACTAGACCATGTAAATAGTCCCTCCCCAGCTTTCCTGTAGGCTCCCTTCAGATACTGGAAAGCCACTCTAAGGTCTCCTCGAAGCCTTCTCTTCTCCAGGCTGCAGAGCCCCAACTCTCTCAGCCTGTCCTCATAGCAGAGCTGCTGCAGCCCTCTGACCATCTTCGTGGTTCTCCTCTGGACCCGCTCCAGCAGTTCCATGTCCTTCTTGTGCTGGGGGCTCCAGAACTGCACACAGTACTCCAGGTGGGGTCTGAGGAGAGCAGAGTAAAGGGGCAGAATCCCCTCCCTTGCCCTGCTGGCCACACTTTTCTTGATGCAGCCCAGCACTCGGTTGGCTGTCTGGGCTGCATGTGCACACTGCTGGCTCATGTTGAACTTCTCGTCGACCCAGACCCCCAGGTCCTTTTCCTCAGGGCTGCTCTCAGCCATTCATCACCCAGCCTGTATCTGTGCCTGGGATTGCACTGACCCAGGTGCAGAACCTTACACTTGGCCTTGTTAAACATCATGATATTGAAGATGTTGAAAACTATCCAGCTTCATGAAAACAAAGCAATCATTCTAAATCATCTGCTTGTTATTTTTTCTGTGTAGTATAACATGGGGAAGTGTCTTGGGGTTTTTTTGAGTTCAGATGTTGTAGATAGTATAAAAAGCACAGGATTTGGCTGTGTTCATAGAATCATAGAATCAGTCAGGGTTGGAAGGAACCACAGGGATCATCTAGTTCCAACACCTCTGCCACAGGCAGGAACACTTTCCACTAGATCAGATTGCCCAGAGCCTCATCCAGTCTGGCCTTAGACACCTCCAGGAATGGGGCTTCCACCACTTTCCTGGGCAACTTGTTCCAGGGTCTCACCACCCTCATGCTGAAGAACTTCTTCTTAACATCTAGTCTGAATCTACCCATTTCTAGCTTTGTTCCATTCCCCCTAGTCTTATCACTACCTGACATCCTAAGTAGTATCTCTCCAGCTTTCTCGTAGGCCCTCTTAACATACTGAAAGGCCACAATAAGGTCACCTTGGAGCCTCCTCCTCTCCAGACAGAACTGGAGAGAACCCAACTCCCTCAGTCTCTCCTCATAGAAGAGCAGCTCCAGCCCTCTGATCATCCTTGTGGCTCTTCTCTGGACACCTTCCTGCACATCCATATCCCTCTTGTAATAGGGGTTCCAGAACTGGACGCAGTATCATCAAGATGATAATCCAGCGTGAGATGTCTCTATCAACCAGCACAATTACAAGACATACAAACTGCAATTAACTCATTTCTGTACTTAGTTTTTGTGGATGCTTTTGTGCTTGGAATGAAGTTTGACTCTATGAGACAATTTCAACTATAAAGTAGAGGACATGGGATAAAGTGTTAAAAATATGACTTTCCACCACACGCCTGCAGAGCAGCTGGTGGGAGCGATGGTGCTGTGTCACTTGCTGACCTGGGGAGCTCAGCTGGATGGAGTCTTCTCCCCAGGCTGCTATGGGACACAGGGCTGATGAGTATCTTTCTGTGTGACTGGAGGTTTGGTTAAGAGGTACACGTGCAAAACACATCAGGTGATGGAGGTGGGCTCAGTGAGAGGTCTGTGGGTTTCGCCTATGATTTGTCCAGGGCTCTCTCATGCATAGCTGAGTCTGTGCGGGCTTTGCTCTGGGTAGTGGTGTTTAAACTTGATTTGTGTGTTGAACTAATGCAGATGTAAATGAATGTCCTGGGAGATGTAAAGGAGAGTATATGTGACATGATACAGTGCTTTTACAGCACTTGAAACGAAATCCTTTGTGCAAACCTTTGCTTTGTAAGAAAAACTCTAAATCTTCCACATCTACCAAGGAGTTAGCTGATAGGGGAAAGAGAAGGCCAGCCACCCACTGTGGCTATTGCTTATCTCTGTGTTGTAAACCAACCCAGTACTTGAATCCTGGCTTACAAGGTGAGGCTGTACCCGTCTGCTGCTGTGCCACCAAGCTGAAATATTTTAGCTGCAGTCAGAAAGGACACAACTAACAGGAGGTGTAACAAGACTGTTAATAAGCTTTAGCCTAGCATGGGAGTTTTAGGGTGTAGAGAGTGTCAAGAAACAAATAAGTTACGCTGCTGAGGAAATGTAAAATGATCTTTAAGCATGAATAACTATTTCATAGAACATCTGAGGCTCATCTGAGCTATCACTCTTCACAGAGGGCAAGAGGCTGGTTTCCCGAAATACATCACGAAAGCAATCAGTGGAAGCAGACCAAAATATGTGTTGGTATTCCCTCGGACAATCTGTTTCAGCCCATTAACCAGATGAAAATCCAGTTACTGATGGGCCATAGCTTTGAAAATAAGCCTACCTCATGAAGTGTTCTGAAATAATTATTTTTTACAGAGGCTCAGTTAACACTTTCTTTCTTTTTTTTTTTTTCTGTTGTTGTTCCATAGCAAAAATGAAATGTAAACTTGATGGATTGCTTCTGAGGAAACGATGTTTTCAATTAGCACTTAATCTTTAAAGGCAGCGGGAAATGTGCTCCCCACATGCATTCAAATCATGCTGCAGCAAAGCTCATAAAAAGCTATAAAATATTGGAGAGCAGGCAGCATGGAGAGGAAATGGAAAAGTAAAGGAGGCAGAATGAACCTTTCCCCTTAATAAATCTGTATGTTGTATTTGAATCCAGCGTAACCAGGCAACTGTGCTGACATTTATCTAATGCTGTCCTGGCCTTGTGGTTCTAATAGTGACACCAACACCCACAGTGCTGGAGTTACAGCTCCCTTAGACAAAATTGGTCTTGTTTCAGCTTTGTGTGAGTGTGATGCATAAATTCAAGTCATATATCCTTGGCTTACACAAATGATGATTCCTTTCTTGCTCCTTTTTCTCTATTGCTTCCTTCTGCAGATGTTGCTCTCCCTCTTTCTTCTATTAATCATCCACAGTTTGGTCAATGTTGACACAGTTTTTTCCTTGCTGCTTCCAAGGAAGTGAAATGGAAGGTCTGTGTCAACATGGAAAACACTAAGGATATGACATGGATTTTAAAAAGTGCTTACAAATTGAGTACTATTCATTCCCAGCCTTTCCACTTATCAAATCTTACAGCCTGATAGAAGTGGATCCTGTTCTCCAGATGTGGCCTCTCATTTGAGAGAGAACATAGCCATTATGTACATCACATTTTTCTGCTGGAAGAAAAATCACAGAATGTTAGGGGTTGGAAGGGACCTCAAAAGATCATCCAGTCCAACCACCCCTGCCAGAGCAGAATCACCTAAGGTACCACAGAATCACAGAACTAACGAGGTTGGAAACGACCTTTGAAATCATCGACTCCAACCTATCACCTAACACCTTCTAGTTAACTAAACCATGGCATCAAGTGCCTCATCCAGCCTCCTTTTAAACACCTCCAGGGATGGGGACTCCACCACCTCCACGGGCAGCCCATTCCAATGCAAATCACGCTTTCTTCCTAACATTCAGCCTAAACCTGCCCTGGTGCAGCTCGAGGCTGCGTCCTCTTGTTCTGTCACTGGGTGCCTGGAAAAAGAGACCAACTCCCACCTAGCTGCAACCTCCTTTCAGGTAGTTGCAGAGAGCAATAAGGTCTCCCCTGAGCCTCTTCTTCTCCAAGCTGAACAAGCCCAGCTCCTTCAGCCTCTCCTTGTAGGGCTGTGCTCCAGCCCCCTCACCAGCCTCGTTGACCCTCTCTGGACATGTTCACACAGGAACACATCCAGTCAGGTTTTGAATATCTCCAGAGAAGGAGGGTCCACAACCTCTCTGGGTAGCCTGCTCCAGTGTTCTGTCACCCTCACAGTGAAAAAAATCCTTCCTTGTGTTTCCATGGAACTTCCTATGCCTCACCTTCGCTCATTGCCCCTTGTCCTGTCAGTGGGCATCCCTGAGCAGAGCCTGGCTCCATCCTCTTGGCACTCACATAAACAATATTAGAAGAAGTCTAAGAAGATCATCTAGACTATTCCCATCCTTTAAATCAGGATAAACTCTATCCACATTATTCCTAGCAGGTGTTTATCTGTGTTTTACTTCTAGACCTCTCATGGTGGGGCAAATACAAGCTGCCCTTCGTCATTTGTTGCTCTGATCCTATGCAGCTCATCTGGTGTGTCCAGTGAAGTGTTCCTGAGGGTATGCAGGAAGACCACACTCATACAACAGAAACCAATGTGAACATGGAAAACAAAAGCTTACCAGTACCTGAGGTAGCCATGACTTGGCTTGCCAGGGCTGCTGATATACTGCTGTATGTTTGCTTGAGCTGCTTTTCCTCTTCATCTTAAAAGCATGACACAATTCTACTTCCTCATTCTTTTGAGTGCTCAAGAAGGATAGAATGGTATAGTAAAATATGACCAGGACCCCAAGGTATTAGGAGTGTGTGCTTCTGCTGGGAGTTTAAAGCAGTTTTTTCTAGAAACAACACTTTGGATGGGATTGTAGCTGCTGCCACCACTAGCACATGCCAGAATGGTGTTATGCTAGAGGCTCCAAGTAGGGAAGCTCGTGCATGTATTCACTTTCTTCTTTCATCCAACAGTGTGATGAAAAGCTTGTTAGAAAGGTACAGAAACATCCATCTCAAGGGAAAACATCAATTTAATAGTTGAACCAAAGCTGCTAACTTCAACAGAGTGTCTACTGCTTTGCTCTGATGTTGAGCATACTTGCCCCAATGTTATGAAACCAGTTTCTTCTTTCTTGTTCTTAGAAAATCTTAATGAAGGATATTAAATAAAGTGATTCCAGTAAAATGCACTGAGCAGGCCGAACTCCTCTTGTCACTGGGGTTGAGGCTTCACTTAGTTTTTGAGGGCAACTAAAATAGTTCCCTATGGTTTTGTTAAGGGAGACCTAGGATCCCTCAAGCTATCACATTAGTCTTTTGGCTATCCAGGACAAAATCATTATGATTACAATTAAGAGATTTTCTGGCAAATGTAAACTTAATCTCTGACATTATATCAACCCTTGACTAAACATCTGCTAAGGTTCATTTTGTTTTGTTTTAACATGGGAAACAATATCCTGTGTAAATGGATCTCTTCAGTCCCGCTTTACAGCCTGTGTAAAGTCCCAGGCACTTTGTTTCACATGGATGCAATAACAGATATGACTTTGAAGGGGGTAGGGGGAAATATTCTTTAGTTCAGTGGCCCTTTAGTTTAGTGTTTCACTCCTCCTCAGAAGGGACGTTCTCCTTGGACCTATCTGCTTTGGCTTGAACAGTGCCTCATCTGCTCAAGATCCTCCCTTCCGCAGACCACCCAGGGTGGTTCCCCCATAGCTGCCTGGCAGCCAGCAGGCTGACAGAAAGCAACTGCTCTAAAAGTCTCATGTTTAAGCTAACAGACAAATTCCAGTATGGTTGCGGTTACCTTGGGGCTTATCTTATTTGGCCACTTAGTCTGTAAAGCTTGATCAATAACCAGCTTCCTGGGCTGCAGCAAGAGAAGTGTGGCCAGCAGGGCAAGGGAGGTAATTCTCCCGCTTTACTCTGCTCTCCTCAGACCCCACCTGGAGTACTGTGTGCAGTTCTGGAGCCCCAAAGACAAGAAGGACACCAAACTGTTGGAGTGAGTCTGGAGGAGGCCACCAAGATGCTCAGAGGGCTGCAGCAGCTCTGCTATGAGATCAGGCTGTGAGAATTGCGGCTCTTCAGCCTGGAGAAGAGAAGGCTTCGAGGAGGCCTTGGAATAGCCTTCCAGTATCTGAAGGGGGCCTGCAGGAAGGCTGGAGAGGAACTATCTACAAGGTCTTGTAATGACAGGACAAGGAGTAATGGGTTTGAACTGGCAGAGGGGAGGTTTAAATTGGATGTTAGGAAGAAGTTCTTTCCAATGAGGGTGGTGAAACACTGGAACACGTTTCCCAGGGAGGTTGTGGATGCTCCCTCCCTGGAGGTGTTTAAGGCCAGGCTGGATGAGGCCTTTGAACGACCTGTTCTAGCGGGAGGTGTCTCTGCCTATGTCAGGAGATCACTCTGAGGTCCCTTCCAACCTAAACCATTCAATAATTCTTTGAATATTTGGGCCACTCACTACAAAAAATGACACTGAGCTGCTGGAGCATGTCCAAAGAAAGGCAGTGAAGCTGGTGAAGGGGCTAGAGAAGAGAACTTTTGGGGAACAGCTGAGGGAACTGGGATTATTTAGTTTGGAGACGAGGAGGCTGAGGGAGACCTCATTGTTCTCGAGAGCTCCCAAGGAGGCTGGAGTGAGGTGGTGGTTGATTTCTTTTCCCAAATAACTAGTGACAGGATGAGAGGAAATCACCTCAAATTGCACCAGGGGAGTTTTAGGTTTGATATTAGGAAAAAAATTCTTTCCTGAGAGAGCAGTCAGGCATTGGAACAGGCTGCCCAGGGGCTTGGCGGGGTCACTGTCTCTGATGGTTTGGGTGTTCTCCACCCCCCCACACTTTAGAAACCACCCAGACTAGACTCTTCTGGCTCTGGAAATATGAATGAAGCTTATATTTACAGCTGGCACAATTTACAAGCAGATATTTACAGTATATACAGATATATACAGAAATATACAAGGTAAAAGGTAATACAGACACACAACTCCCCTCCCAGAAACCTGAGTGCCCAGGAGGGGCTCCCAACCACCCTTCCACCTTCTCCCACCCCTCTCTACCTTACCCCAGTCCCAAGGAAGAATGGAGGTTCAGCCAAGAGGATTAAGAAGCAAAGGTGAATCAGCCACAAAAGCAAATGGAGGGTGAGGTTAGAAAGCAAGATGGAGTTCAGCCAGCAGCCCGAGCTCTGCAGCAGGCAAAGAGCCGAGAGCACAGCCCAGAGCCAAGTGCCCAAGCGAAGTGACTTTATCTAATGTTTTGCTTTTTCTTTCTACACATCCCAGCAAGGCTGTGAGGGAAGTAGACCTCACCATTGTTTTCATTTCTCAGCCTATTATCTAGTTCTTTTCACCAAAACATTCTAGCTAGGCTCAAACTAGCACACTGTCTCAGAAGTCTTTCCCAAAACATGTAGAAATGGCATTTCAGGGTATGGTTTAAAGTCCATGGTTCTGTCAGGTTGATGGTTGGACTTGATGATTTAGAGGTCTTTTCCAGCCTTAATGATTCAATGACTCCTTGATTGCATACAAATATTTTTTCTTTCCATATTTTTTTCCTTTTAAGATTCCTTTTAAAGTACATTTACTGTGAGTGGCCTGCTGATTCTAAAGTCCCTCCTGGAGCACTGCTCCTGCTTTAACCACTTTCCATTCAGACCTGTAGGCCAACTCTTAATTGGCATATAATATGCACAGGTTAGTGCAGCGCTTTTATTTTGCTAGGCAAGAAGATAGAACCTGGGAGCATTGCGGTATAGAATCATAGAATCATAGAATGGTTTAGGTTGGAAGGGACCTCAAGGATAATCCAGCTCCAACCCCCTGCCATAGGCAGGGACACCTCCCACTAGAGCAGGCTGCTCAAGGCCTCATCCAGCCTGGCTTTAAACGCCTCCAGGGAGGAAGCATCCACAACCTCCCTGGGCAACCTGTTTCAGTGTCTTACCACCCTCACTGTAAAGAA
>WAAF01013625.1:23598-47810 GCA_013400475.1 Tricholaema leucomelas
AGAGCAGAGTAAAGAGGCAAAATCCCCTCCCTTGCCCTGCTGGCCACACTTCTCTTGCTGCAGCCCAGCACTCGGTTGGCTGTCTGGGCTGCACTCACACTGCTGGCTCATTTTGAGCTTTTCATCAACCCAGACCCCCAGGTCCTTTTCTTTAGGGTTGCTCTCAGTCATTTGCCCCCCAGCCTGTATCTGTGCTTGGGATTGCACTGACCCAGGTGCAGGACCTTACACTTGGTCTTGTTGAATTTCATGAGATTGGCCTGGGCCCACCTCTCCAGCATGTCCAGGTCCCTCTGGATGTCATCCCTGCCCTCCAGCAAGTCAACTGCGCCACACAGCTTGGTGTCATCTGCAAACTTGCTGAGGGTGCACTCGATTCCTCTGCCCATGTTGCTGATCTTAATCAGCACTGGTCCCAGCACTGACCCCTGAGGGACGCCACCTGTCACTGATCTCCAGGTGGACATTGTGCCATTGATCACAACTCTCTGCATGCAACCATCCAGCCAATTCCTTATCCATCCAGAACTGGAGTCCTATCATCTCTTGAGGCCTAATTGCAGATTAGCATTTGCCCTTGCCAGTTAAGTGGGTAGCTTGCTGTAACCCTTTTATGTCTTCACTTGATCAATTTAATTTCTTTGCTGGACAAAAGCTGGTTTGACAGTGAATTTGTAATAAACAAGGAGATTATGATGCTCTTTTTCCTCCTCTAGGTAAACAATAAGTACATTTTACAGAAGAATTTCATGCAAGCCCTTCCCTAATTAATCTTGATTTATTTTTTTTAATGGACTAATGTTGGGTTTAATTTAATTGAGGCACTCTGAAGGAAAGTCTGTGGCAGCTAACAATCTTACTGAGCTTATTATGTTTGGAACTGCAACTAGCAAAAGCAAATCAACAATGACTCATGGACTCCAAGACCCCACACCAGCAGTTTTAAAGCAGAGTATCATCCCAGTTCCTCAAATTAAAACTGACTGAAACACAATGAAAACGTTTGAATCTGACCCAGAAAGATATATTCCCTCTCTTTTCTACACAAGGACTTAATAAATTAAACCTTCCTACCCAAAGTCAGTAGGAGAATTCTCCTGCAAATGAACAGTGATGTTACTCATGTAGCACTGTCTAAATTTTGAACTGATACTAAATTCTTTTTTTGTGGATTTCTCAGCAGGAAGATTAGGAGGTTATGGAGTCTCCTTCTCTGGAGGCCTTCAAAACCCACCTGGACACAATTTGTGCAACCTGACCTAGGCAAACCTGCGGTAGCAGCGGGGTTGGACTAGATGATCCCTAGAGGTCACTTCCATTCCCTGACATTGTATGATTCTATGTTTCTGTGATTTTTGAGGTGACAGTTTGGAATGTAGTCACTTAAGATTAAATTAAAAGTAGTATGGTCACAGGGTCACAGAACTTTAGAGGTTGGAAGGGACCTTCAGAGATCATTGAGTCCAATCCCCCTGCCAAAGCAGGATCACCTAGAGCAGGTCACACAGGAACACATCCAGGCAGGTTTGGAAAGTCTCCAGAAAAGGAGACTCCACCACCTCTCTGGACAGCCCGTTGCAGGGCTCTGTCACACTCACTGTAAAGTTTTTCCTCATGTTGAGATGGAATCTTCTGTGTTCCAGTTTGTATCTGTTGCTCCTTGTTTTGTTGCTGCTGACCACTGGAAAGAGATTGACCCCATCCACTTGACACCCTCAGATATTTGTAGACATTGAACAGATCTCCTCTCAGTCTTCTCCAGAGTAAACAGCCTCAGGTCTCTCAGTCTCTCTTTGTAGGGAAGATGCTCAAGTCCACCAGTAATCCCGTGGTTCTCCACTGGACTCTCTCCAGCAGGTCCTTGTCTCTCTTGAACCGGGGAGCCCAAAGCTGGACACAGTATTCCAAGTGTGGTCTCACCAGGGCAGAGTAGAGGTGTTCCTCTGTTCATATTATAGAATCATAAGAATTGTCAGGGCTGGAAAGGACCTCAAGGATCATCTAGTTCCATTCCCCCTGTCATGGGCAGGGACACCTTCCACTAGTTCAGATTGCCCAGAGCCACATCCAGCCTGGCCTTAAGGACCTCCAGGGATGAGGCTTCCACTGCCTCCCTGGGAAGTGTCTCAGCACCTTCATGGTGAGGAACTTCTTCCTATCATCCAAAGAACTTCTTCCTAACATCCAAATAGTCTCATCAATTCCTGTAGTTTCCTATTACATTTTCATATTTTAAATAATGGAATTTGACGTCCTTTTACTACGTAAAAAGACTGATTTAGACCAAGACAAACTGATTCCTCCTGCAGTAAAGGCACTTAGAAAAGCAAAGTGAGCACTCTTCAAAGGCAAATGCCTGTTTTCCTCTCATATTTTGGTTGTGTTCATTGTAACAGTTAATTCTAAGAAATAAAACATTTCCTGTGAGTGAAAGATGTGTTGTGTCGCTTTGCCTTTTAAACTATTATATTTTTTAAGCTATGTGATGGAAGATGCTTGAACGTGTCCAGAGAAGGGCAACGAGGCTGATGAGAGGCCTCGAGCACAAGCCCTACGAGGAGAGGCTGAGGGAGCTGAGATTGTTTAGCCTGGAGAAGAGGAGGTTCAGGGGTGACCTTAATCCTGTCTACAACTACNGTGCCAATTTCAAATGGCACTTACTAGGAATGTAATGACAGTGACTCTCAGGTTGACTTAGGCTTACCTTGGTGGAACTGCACTGCTTTTGAAAACCTTGGTTTTTAATAGATGCTTTTTGAATTCAAGTGCAGCTTCTTATCAGTCTCCACAGTTCCACTGATTACTTATCACTGCTAGAAGAGTGGGCCAGCATTTAATTTTTATGCAGACAGCTTGGTCATTTTATATGAAGGCATTTTCTGTCAGCTTGGTACCAGCTGATTTCAAACAGGAGCACTATCACACTCTTGGCAACCATGTGAAAGGTCATTAAACGCAATTTGAAGAGATATCCTCATGGGTTTTGGAAGTTTAATTACTCATATATGATGATCATATCTATGATGTGAAGCATCCTAAGCTAATAATTGTTGTTTTTTTTTTTTCCTGGATCAACTTGAAGATTTTGAAAGGTGTAAGCAAGTGAATTATACTGGGCTGCATCAAAAGAAGCAAGGCCAGCAGACCCAGAGGGGCAAGTCTGCCACTTTGCTCTGGTGAGACCTCACCTGGAATACTGCATCTATCTCTGGAGCTTTCAATAGAGGAAGGACATAGATCTGATAAAGTGGGTCCAGATGAAAATGATCAGAGGTTGGAACACCTCTGCTACAAGGTCAGGCTGAGGGAGATAGGGTTGTTCAGCATGGAGAAGAACAGGCTTCAGGGAGATTTAACAGCAGCCTTCCAGTGGCTGAAGGGGACCTACAAGAAAGCTGCAGAGAGACTGTTTACAGAGGCCTGCAGTGATAGCATGAGAGGCAATGGATTCAAACCAGAGAAGAACAGATTTAGACTGGATATAGGAACAAGTTCTTTACGTTGAGGGTACTGGAACAGGTTAGCCAGGAAGATAGCTAAGGCTGCATGCCTGGAGATATTCAAGGTGAGGCTTGACAGGGCTCTGGACAACCTGATCTAGTGGAGGATGTCCCTGCTGAGTGCAGGGGGTATTGGACTAGGTGACCTTTGGAGGTCCCATCCAGTCCAGCCTATTCTAAGATTCTATGATTCTGTATTTCTGAGTCCTGACAATTGCCTAACAGCATTTCCTGGCTTTACTTGTCACACAAAATGCTCTTTGAACTTTGAGTAACTTCTCATTTCATGTGATATTTAGGTCAGATATCTCACAGTCCCTACTTGTTGGCTAAAATACAAGGATGGATATCAGCCAATTGTATATTAAGGAGTATTTCTATTTCTTTTTTAGAGCACTGTATGGTGGCATTTCTAGGACTGTCCTAGCTTTGAGGACAGTTGTCGTTTCATGGTGACTTTTGGGAGCATGGCACAAAGAAGCACACACTGCTTTTGTGTAAAGACTTTGCTGCTGTTTTGTTGTTTCCCTTTATGTGATATAAAAGTACTTTCAGCTTGAAAGCATCTGGGTGCTCTAGGAAGAAGCACTTGGAAGTGATCTTTTAATCATGTCATATTGCTTTTTCCTCTCCTGGGAACAAGAAATCAGCCATGAATTGGTGGCTGAGACTGTCCCCATTTCAAAGGAATTCCTGCTAGCAGGAAGACTTGTTTTCTGTCCTGTGTTTTCAGATCTATAACTCTACTGAGATGGACTAGAGAAAAAGGAGAGTTTTCACTCCTGCAGTGGCTCTGTCTACTAAATTTGGGTCTGTTACACACTGTAAGCTTAATATATAACAGTGAGTAGACTGAAGGTTGAATTGGAAGAGAATCAGTTCTAAGAACTAGGGCCCTGGATTTTTCTCCCAAGGAATTTTCATCTCTTATAAAGTCTCCTTGGCACAGGAGAGAAATGAGCTCCAAAAAGTCTGTATCTGGCTTTACTTCTACTGAACGTATGACCTTGGGCTAATTTGCTAAGTTCCGCATTTCTCTGTTCTTAGAGAATCCTAAAACAGTATGGAAAAAAGTGAGAAGTGGTTGAAGAGAAGTTGCTGCATATCTATACAGTATTATTCTATGCAGTGCTGGTTTCTCCCCTCTTGAGGAGGGAGAGGTGCCACTGAGCATACTTGGAATTATTTATCTGCCCACTCTTAATTGCTCAGTCTGACTCAGTTTACAGTGGTACTGACTAAAGAATTTCTCTCACTCGTGTCCAATGTGATCCTGTCAGATACCTTAGGCTGAGAAGTTCATTTGCCCAAATGGAAAACAATGAGTAGTTTTGATGCTTGTAATAGAACAGAAAACATATTTCAATGCACAATCATGATGTGAGGGGGTATGGACAAGGAGGGATAAGGAGGCTGATTTACTAAGCAACTCACATCCTTTTCTATTCATCTGTTTTGGTTCCATGGTGTAATTTGTTGGTGAGGCCAAAGCAGAGATAGATTTGAAAGGCAACTTCTAGGTATTGCTGCAGGATTCTCTCTGAAGGAGAGACTAGATCTGGCAGAAGTTATCTTTGAAAATGTCTCCATCTCCTCAGAGAACAAAAAGTTCCACTGGAAATGGTGAAAGGAATATTTCTGATTTTGATTTTTATTCAATACCCTATCAAGGCCGGGGTGGGGAGGGTGCCATAATACAGCCCTGTTCTTGTTCTGGTGTTTTGCTCACAGACTATATGAGACAATTATTGTAAGGCTCATTCTTCCCATGAAAAGACTTGGAATTTACATAGCTGCAGACTTGGGGGGAAACAAGCAGAACAACTTATTATCTAATTCTGGGGACAAAGTCAGCAACTATAAAGGCAAGTTTTACCGGTGGGTGGCTATTGGTGATTCTGAAATTCCTCTGCTTTCACTGTACCTTTCCCTAGGCTGCATGGAGCACTTTCAGCTGTGAGTTCTTGAAGCAGTTGTCAGCTTTATTATAAGAAGTAGTACATAAATCCCCTCCAGCTAGCAGCACATAGTTCAGAAACACCTCCATATGTGTCCTAATGGTTTTTCATCAGGGAGCACAGGAGATCTGTCCATATTCTCACCCTCTCTTAAATTATTAATATGACTATTTCTGTACTTTATACTGTAAGTTACAGGTTACCTCCACCTATGGGAGACTTTGTGTGGTGTGGTTTTCAAAATGTGTTCTTTTCACTTTCTAATGTGTGTAATGACTTTGCATTGTGTAATTCTATGTGACCATTTAGGATGGCAATGTCCTGGGCTATGAGCATTTGCTGCTCTTACATCACTGATGTGCTCATAGAACAGTGCAAATGGTAAAGGTTCTGGTTCTAAACTAGATACAGCATCTAAACCACTTGGTGTTTCTAGCCAGCATCATATAAAATCCATCAGTCTGCAAGGGAGATTTTTCTGAACATATTCATAGAATATTAAATGGTTTGGTTGGAAGATCATCTAGTTCCAACTGCTCTGCCATGGGCAGAGACATCTTCCACCAGACCAGCTTGCTCATCCTTGCTGGCCTTGAACACCTCCAGAAAACATTCAATCATGACCTTCCTGGGTAACCTGTTCCAGCATCTCACCACCTTCACTGTAAAGAATTTCTTAGTAATCTCCAATCTAAATCCACCTTCCTCAAGCTTCAATCCATTCTCTCCCATCCTATCGCTACCAGCCCTTGTAAAAAGTCCCTTCCCAGCTTTCTTATAGGCTCACACAGCTTCAATATTTGTGTTTATCAGAGCTACCACTCCTGAGCAGCAGGGACTGTGGGATGTTGTGGCTCCTGCAGTGAATCACTTTATGGGTGTAAGACCGCTGTGTCAAAACCTCTTGGTGCAAGAGAGCAGGGAGTTCTGATCTGGTTCTCTGTTAATCTGTAGTTTTGCTAATAAAGTAGGTTTGATGTGGCATTGTAGTGCTTACCATTTTCTGGGTTACCTTACTTCTGAGCATGCTGCTCTTTGGAAGAGGCAAAAGAAAACTTCGCAGGCTTTAGGATGCTGCATCACTGAGAAGTGCTAAACCGTGCTGTGATAATCAGACTACTTTCAGTCTGCACGGATCCAGGCAAAGAGGTTTACCTCTCGTTATATGCACTTGGAATGGGATTGTTCTCAAGCTGAAATGCCCAGAGATAGAAAAACCTTCCAACAGATTAATCTGCATCTTCCTGCAGCAGGTATAAGGTGACCCCATTCCTAGCAGAGGAGGGGATTAGTGACAGAGTTTTGTAGACCATGAACACTGTGGAGAGGAAAAAAACTCAACATCCCTCTTTCGGATGCAAGTGATCCATAAAAGAGAGATTTGCTTAGTACCCAGGCTGGAATGCTAATTAAGGCACATTCTTAAGGGCTAAAAACTAGGCTGGGGGTTATAGGTTTCCAGTTGTTAGGGAACAGGGGCAGAAAACCTGGGAGAAAAGGTAATTGGGTGATTCGGATTGTCATTCTGGTGTTGGAAGCGTGGAGCATCTTCTGGAGATTTGCAATAGTCCTCCCAATGTAAGACAGAAAAAAAACAGAGCACACTGAGATTATTCCGAAATTACTTAATTGCAGAAAGACTATGCCCCTCTGGGGAGAAAGGTGGCTGTTTAAAGGATCCTGAAACAAGCTGCTTTGGTAGCTCTGTGGTCCCTCTCGACAGGCAGCTACAGCAAGGCAGGGGACGGTTAGCAGGGAAGAGAAGGAAATCCTCCTCTCAGCAAGCTGGAAGCAATCAAGTTCCAAATAAGGGAATCAGCTCCAAATGGGGCTATACCCTCCATTCCCAGGAAGCGTGGGCTGGGTGTGTTAAAAGCAGAGCTTTCTCCTTCTGACAGCTTCTTACGGTAATATGCTTTTGCTCGCTTAACAAACGGTTCTCATACAGCACATGCACTGCCCAGCAGCAGAAAAGTATCTTGCAAGTGTAGTCGCAGAGAGGAAAAGTTCAACGAAGAGTGAAGCCAGCTCTGATTCGGTTATTTACCATCAATCAGAGTGTTGCTTGGCAGGGAGTGGACGATTAGGAGCCTGAACGAGCTGAAAAGGGGCAGGAAGAGAAGTGGAGGCAGCATTCTTCCTATTTAAAGCTGCATCCCCTGAACGGAGTATTTGCAGACTGCACTGGAGCCGGTGCTGAAGAAAGAAGCTCGCAGACTTTGTCCTGGAACTGATGCTGAGAGGCAGAAAGACTCCCCAGCTGGCTTCATGGTGCTAAAATAACCTTCTGTTTCTGCACCTTTTTTTTTGTGCTGCCCAGAAGGATACATGCCTGATACCCAGGCATGATGGCAGTCTGGGTACAACCGAGAACTTTTTTCATGCTTGCAGCTTTATTAGGGCGAATTGCGACCATAAAAGCACAAGGCGAGGAGGAATATGACGGTGGTGAGTTTCTCTCCCCCTAAACCCGTAATAATCCTCCTCTTGGTATGCAGGGTGCTTGTCGAGTGATATCCGTGCTGAGAGGAGTGGGAAATCCTTGGGGTACAGGAGTAACAAGACTTTTGCTTTTATCTTCGGAGGAGGGGACAGCGAGCTTGGCACTTGGGGCTTTTGAAGCCGAGGTGCTGCACTGTCCCCCAGTGCTGCGGCCTCTGGGAATTGGGCAACAAAGAAACGTGTTTGGGACGGGGCTGAGGACCGGCTGCGGGCTGGGAGCCGCCGGGCGAGTAAACACGGGAGCCTGGCAGGGTGGAGTCCTTTGCGCCGAGCAACATCTGCTTGCTCCCTGCCTTTGTCTTAGAGAAATGCCGAAACGTGGGGTGCACCCCCCCTTTTCTCTTCCTCCTGCTTTCTTTCCTTCGCTTCTCCTTCCTCCGGCTCTTAGTGGCGGGTCTGAGGCAGGGCTGGGAGCGGAGCGCTGAGGGCTGGCGAGCTGCCTCAATTTAGGCTGCCGCTACATCCCTGCTGCTTTGATACCATTTCAATGCCCTAGAGACCGATGGTCAGAAGAGGGCTGGCTGGATGTCCTGCTCCACGTTGGTTTCCTGAAACGTGAAAGCACTGCTGTGGGACAGCCTGCAGCTGTTGTATCCCCTAAACCTACTGCTAAAGCTTCTCCTCTCTTAGCACCAGCAGCTTTTCCCCGATGCCCAGCGAAAGGATCCAACGAAACAGTTTGCTATTGTTTTATTATATATTTTCCAAAATTCAGTGTTCCTTGCAACTGAACTTCTCAGGGGATAAGGCTGCGTTACACAATTGAAGGAGGAGTCGGAGCTTGAGGACTGAAAAGCTGCTCAGTAACTCCGCAACTTCTTGTTCTACAAAGCCGAACGAGAGCGTCCTGACTCTGCATGCTGTGTAAGGAGTCCCGTAGAGGGGGCGCTTCGGATCCTCTCGGGAGTGTACTTCGCAGGCTTGCCGTGAAGGGAGGCATATTCTGTGCGGTTTTACACATAATAACTAAGAAAACACTTGTGAAAATATTGACTTCATTTTTTTTGAGGGTGTTGCCATTTAGAAGTGAAAGCTCGCTTGCCGTGCAAAAAACAAGGAGGGGGAGGGCTAATTTTATGTGAGATAGCTGCGTGGTTCTTAGGTGACGTTTGCTAGTTTGTTGCTATGATGGAAATTCTGGGATGAGTCAGTACTGGAGCAGCACCTTCTGGAGTGTACCTCCCATATAGTCTGATGGCTTAGGAAGCTGAGAGAGGTATGTGGTACCAAAACGCAGGGTCATAAATCAGTGACATCTGTTTGCAGTTACCTCACTTATTCCTCATCTTCCTGCTGGTGAATATAATCGGTTTTGTCTACCATACGAGGAAGCTGCTCCTCCAAAGTTCGTTGTAATAAAAGTAAGACCAGGGAGACACCAAAGCTGTTTTGAGTGTGTTGTGAGGGATGGTGCAGAGTGAGGAAGAAGGGGCTTGCATCCTACACGTTGATCTAACTGTGTGAACGAGTCTGCAGGGTTTATTTAGCTTCTGATTGAAGCCCACAAATGCTGCAGAGTGTGGCTTGGTGGTGGTGGTTTTAACCTCGGTTTGTCTTGGTTTTAGTACTTGTACAGAGGTGTGAGACCAACGTACATTGTGTTGTCCTGCAGATGACTTGTTTGTACAGCTACTTCACTGCTGCTCATACGGTGGGTGGAATGTGCCACCTAATGCAGGTGCTGTAGTAGATCAATATTGGAGGTTTCTTGGGAAGCAAAAAAGGCACGTCAGAAAGATTAAAGTGTCAGACTTCCAGAAAGTATGGAAAAACTATTTTCACAACCATTGTTCTTGCCAATCCTATAAAAAATGAGGAGAGTTAAATACTGCTTGTCACTCCCAAGCACAGGGGAAGAAAGAAATGGCCGTTATAGGATTTATCTCAATGAATGTGAGTGCTATTGAGAGAGCTGAATCTAGTAAAGCAGGTTAAATGGTTTTAAACAAATAACTGAAGTATAATATTTCTTTAAACCAAACATTTTGCTCAACAATATTTGTTTTGGCACTTAAGCATTGCTGTGCTTTAAAATAATGCCAGTTTCTACGTTCCTTTCTTTTTTTCCTCTCCTGGAACCATGGCAGATGGATCTGTTTTGCTTGAGCTCTTGGCTGGTGGTGCTGTATAGTACACACAATTAAAATGAACTTTAAAATGTGAAACACAGACACTTCCAAACCTGGGGCAGCAAACTTGGCCACTCTGATACTGTCTGTTTTAATGTGTCTGTTTAATAGTTAAGAATAGATAACTGCAAGATCCTAGAAAGACTGCAAGATGCTGGGTTTAATTTCAGTGTAGGGACCCTGACTAGTTCAGAAATGCAGCAGGACCAAGAAGTGCCCAGAAGATGGCTGGAATGTTGTGCAGTTGAAGCACTGACTACTCAGAAACCCTGAACCTATGATGTAGGGATGTTTCCACACACTGCATAATTCTGATTTAGGAGTAGGGTTGGAGGAAGGTACTAGCAGGAGCAATGCATACTTGTAGCATCCTTTCCCATCCACTTGTGAGTGTAGATTTGATTGCTTTCTTCAAAACTTTGTTTTTAAAGAAGAAAGCTCGAAACACTTTCCATGCAAAGTCTCTCAGTGAGCGTCAATCAGAGCTGAAATTGGGGGACTCACCTCCTTCAGGAGGATTTGCGTACCAATTCCACGTGACATGGCAGCAGTGGTTTATTGCCACTATCTCCTGCATTTCTCACTGCAATACTAGACTTGCCTGTATGTTCTCCTCAGTTTCTGCATCGTGCTCTTGGTCTGTTGAGTGTCACAGTGATTTATTGTTCTTCCTTGTCCCACTTTTTTGGTGTCAGCCCTGCTTCAAGGCTGAGAGATTGATTTACAAATACCTGATTTGTCAGTGTGAGCAAGCAAAAGCAAACAGCTGTTTTTTGTTTGAAGTAACAGATTCATGAAATGATTTAGGCTGGAAAAGGCCTTTGAAATCGAGTGCAGCCATTAACCCAACACTGCCAAGTCCACTGCTAGACCATGTCCTTCAGCACCGTATTTACATGGCTTTTTAAGCCCTCTAAGGATGATGATTCAACCACTTCCCTGAGCAGCCTGTTCTAGGGCTTGACAACCCTTTCAGTGAAGAAATCATAGAATCAGCCAGGTTGGAAGAGATCTCCAAGATCATCCAGTCCAACCTATCACCCAGCCCTATCCAGTCAGCTAGACCATGGCACTGAATGCTCCATCCAGTCTTTTCTTGAACACCTCCAGAGACGGCGACTCCACCACCTCCCCGGGCAGCCCATTCTGGTGGCAAATCACTCTCTCTGGCAAGAACTTCCTCCTAACATCCAGCTTATACCTGTCCTGGCACAACTTGAGACTGTGTCCCCTTGTTCTGTTGCTGGTTGCCTGGGAGAGGAGACCAACCCCCACCTGGCTACAGCCTGCCTTCAGGTAGTTGTAGACAGCAATGAGGTCACCCCTGAGCCTCCTCTTCTCCAGGCAAAACCTCAGCTCCCTCAGCCTCTCCTCATGGGTCTTGTACCTAATGTGTATACGACTTCAATGTCCCCTGCTGCAACTTAAGGCTGTTTACTCTTATCCTGTCACTTGCCTCTTGGGTGAAGAGACCAACCCCTGTTTTGCACCAACCTACTTTTGGATAGGTGTAGAGAGTGAGAATGTCTCCCCTCAGCCTCCTTTTCTTTAGAATAACCAACTGAAATTCCCTCAGCTGCTCCACAGAAGGCCTGTTCTCCAGACCCTTTACAGCTATGTTGTCCTTTTTGGACCTTGTTCAGCATCTGTGTTCTCAAGGTCTTTCGCTTCGCATGGAAACCATGCAAAGGAGAGTGGAGAATGGAATGGCCTTAATGGAGACGGAAACAGCTGAGCTACTTGAATAGGGGCTACCAAATATGTCTGATAACACTTCTGATATCAGTGAGGGGGTGTCTGTAGGGAGAAGAGAGATTATCTTGTTGCAAAGTCTCCTTGGGACACTGAGAGTAGGGTATTGGGTAGGGAAGTATTGGGAGGGGAAGTGAATCCAAGCTAGAGGAGAGTAGATTTAGATTAGAGAAGTTCTTCACAGCAAGGGTGGTGAGACACTGGAACAGGTTGTCTAGAGAGGTGGTGGAAGCCTCATGCTTGGAAGTTTTTCAGGCCAGGCTGGATGTTGCTTTGAGTAACATGATCTAGTGTGAGGTGTCCTTGCCCATGACAAGGGGTTTGGAACTGGATGACCTTTGAGGTCCCTTTCAATGCTGACAATTCTGTGATTCTGTAATGTGATGTCAAGTGAGAGCCCATTGTAGCTATAAGGAGGTAATGGGAATCATGGAGCAATTATTCTAGATGCTTCTTTCAGTTTTCTGGGTCTTTAATCTTCATAAAGAGTCTTCAAAGGTTTGAGGGGAATAATATGAGAATGAAAAAACCCTTGAAACCTCTGTCTTGCTAGTGGACACCATTTTAGTGAGGATCTTAATGATACTTGTTTGGGTTGGGTTTTTTTTTTAGTTATTCTTATTTTCTTTCCTCTCTCTGGCGTTCCAAGATCATTCACTTAGAAACATAGAGGGTTTTTTTTACTTGGAAAAGACCTTCAGGATCATTGAGCCCAACCATTCTCCAACTCTACCAAGTCTGGTTATCACCACGTCTCTACATCTTTTAAATACCTCCAGGGGTGTACCTCTGCTTGTGAGGAAGCCTGCATGCTTGTGTCAGTGTGTGGGTAACTCTGTTTGTGGGTCCAGTAGTAGCAAATAACTCAAAATCAGAAGTGATTAAATCAGCAGAAGACGAGAATCCATTTTTTATTAAAAAAAAAAAAGTCAGAGGTCTTTGGGGACTGGCTGAAGACTTCTGAGTATTCGTGGCAGGCTCCTTTGCCTGTAAAAATTATTGCCATAGAAACCAAATGGTCATTCCATGCTTTCATTCACATTTTGGCACTCTCAATCTTCATTTCTTGGTGAAGTCCTTTCATCTTTGCAACTGGTTTCAGTGTGTGCTTGCAGCCTAGAAGGCCAATTGTATTCTGGGCTGCATCAAAGCAACTGTGACCAGCAGGACAAGGGAGAAGTGATTCTGCTCCTCTGCTTTGCTCTTGTGAGACCCCACCTAGAATATAGTGTCCAGTTCTGGTGCCCCCAGCATAGGAGGGACATGGAGCTAGATGGAGGGCCATGAAGGTGATCAAAGGGCTGGAGAACTTACCCTGTGGGGAGAGGCTGAGAGACTTGGGCCTGTTTATCCTGAAGAAAAGAAGGTTCCATGGAGACCTCATAGCAGCCTTCCAGTACCTGAAGATGGTTTACAAGAAAGCTGAGAAGGGACTTTTTACAAAGGCTTGTAGTGATAGGATGAGAAGGAATGGATTGAAGCTTGAGGAGGGCAGATTTAGACTGGAGATTACTAAAAAATTCATTACAGTGAAGGTGTTGAGACACTGGAACAGGTTGTCCAGGGAGGTTGTGGATGCCTCCCTCCCTGGAGATCTTCAAGGCACACTTTGGCCACAACAGCCCCAAGCAGCACTACAGGCTGAGGACAGAGTGGCTGGAGAGCAGCCAGGAAGAAAGGGACCTGGGGTTCTGCTAGATAGTAGCTGAAGATGAGCCAGCAGTGTGCCCAGGTGGCCAGGAGAGCCAATGGCATCCTGGCCTGGATCAGGAACAGTGTGGCCAGTAGGACAAGGGAGGTTATTCTTGCCCTGTACTCAACATTGGTCAGGCCACACCTTGAGTACTGTGTCCTGTTGTGGGCTACTCAATTCGAGAGAGAAGCTGAGATACTGGAACGTGTCCAGAGAAGGAAGACAAAGCTGGTGAGAGGCCTGGAACACAGCCCTGTGAGGAGAGGTGGAAGGAGCTGGGGTTGTTTAGCCTGGAGGAGGCTCAGAGGTGACCTCATTGCTGTCTACAACTACCTGAAAGGAGGCTCTACTGCCAGGCAGCCAGCAACAGAACAAGGGGACACAGTCTCAAGTTGTGCCAGGACAGGTATAAGCTGGATGTTAGGAGAAAGTTCTTGCCAGAGAGAGTGATTTGCCATCAGAACGGGCTTCCCAGGTAGGTAGTGGAGTTGCTGTCCCTGGAGGTGTTCAAGAAAAGACTGGATGGAACATTTAGTCCCATGATCTAGCTGACTGGACAGGGCTGGGTGATAGGTTGGACTGGATGATCTTGGAGGTCTCTTCCAACCTGGTTGATTCTATGGTTGGATGAGGCCTTGAACAACCTGCTCTAGTGGAAGGTGTCTCTGCCTGTGGGGGGGTGTGTGTAACTAGATGATCTTGAAGGTCCCTTCCAACCCAAACCATTCTATGAATCTATTATTGGGTTGATTTGTTCGTGTAAACATTACAGGATTGCTCCTGCTTAAGAATAACATATTGACATTAAACAATGAAGCCTTTTTCAATTTATTAGCTCTTTGAAGTTTCTGGGGAGGAATTAAGTGTCCACCAAACCCCTTATAAATGTACCCAGGAAAACCCTGTGTAAGAGTTTAAGTAGTATTTTTTCATTCCTGTTTGGGTTAGCTAGAAAATACATACATTGGGGTTTTTTTGTGGTTTGAGTTAGAAGTAGTCAGCTCACCACTTTATTTGGGTTTTGATGGTCTATGGGAGAAGAAAACTCAGGGATTCCTGTATGTCACGTGGGGATGCGGAAACTCTGAATGCAGATCTTCTTCATGCAGCACTCGGCATCATAGATTTGTCAGGGTTGGAAGGGACCTCAAAGATCATCTAGCTCCAACCCCACTTCCATGGACAAGGACACCTCACGCTAGATCAGGTTTCTCAGAGCCACATCCAGCCTGGCCTTAAAAACCTCCAGGGATGAGGCTTCCACCACCTCCCTGGGCAACCTGTTCCAGTGTCTCAGCATCCTCACAGCGAAAAACTTCTTCCTAACGTTTGTTCTGAACCTACCTGTTTCTATCTTTGCTCCATTCCCCGTAGGCCTATCACTACCTGACAACCTAAAAAGTCCCTCAGCGGCTTTCCCTTCAGATACTGGAATGCCATAATAATGTCTCCTCAGAACCTTTTCTTCTCTGTACCAAACAGCCCCAACTCTCTCAGCCTGTCCACACAGGAGAGGCGCTCCAGCCCCCGATCTCCCTCTTGGCCCTTCTTTGGACACGTTCCAGCATCCTTTAAAAGGCCTGAGCAGATGTTGTGGCCTGTGTGCAACTGTTACTCCATACACAGAGAAAGGCGACGGACTGGCTGCCAAAGAAACAATGAAGGAGTAACAAAGAATAGTCGGAATTCCATCTGGAGCCATGTGATTCGTCCTTATATGCACACGGATTGTGGTGGGCTTTATGACCCTGTACAATTTTGTGGGTAAGCTCCTGATGATAGAAGTTTCTTTGGTGTTTTGTTTTTTTTTTTTTTTCTACTTCCCCATTCCCCCCTCCCTCAAAAATTCTTGTTAGGAAGAATAAATCCAAGTGTTGATCCAGTTAGTTCTCACTGGGGCCAGGGAAGACAGGCTGGGCTTGCACTTGCAACTTGTAGACAAAAGAACCTATTCTTAATCTAAAGCACAGGGCAAACCCAAGTGTCCTTTAGTGTAAAATGAATGACTTCAATCAGATTAAGTTGGAATTTCATGTTTTTGACAAAGGCTTCTTGGAGCCTGAACTTCTCAGAGTATGAGAAGTGATTGTTGCACTTGCTAGCTGAAATCTCAGCTGCAACAGACCTACCTTGTGAAACCAGCCTTTGAAAGCCCTGGTGAGACCGTCACATGCAGAAAGGCAAGTATAATTCGACCTGGAATGTCTGAGACGTTCATTCAAAGCATAATGAGAAGGGAATGAGGAAAATGTGGGGTTTTTTTTCAGTGCTGTGAAGTAAGTGTTCTTCACAAGGCAGCCAGCAGTTTCAAGCCAGCGAAATAATGGCTTGTAAGTCATGGAACACTTTGTGGATGAGAGCCCTCAATGCAGGAAAGACATGGACCTGTTGGAGTGGGTCCAGAGGAGGCACATGAAAATGACGAGGGCAGGCTGAAGGAGCTGGGGTCGTTCAGCCTGGAGAAGAGAAGGCTTCTGGGGAAGACCTAATAGCAACCCTCCAGTACCTCAAAGGAACCTACAAGAAGGCTGCAGAGGGACTGTTTAAAACCACCTGCAGTGATAGGATGAGGTGCAATGGTTTGAAATTAGAGAAGAGCAGATTTAGATCGGATGTTAGGAGCAAGTTCTTTACCGTAAGGGTAGTGCAACACCGCAACAGGTTGCTCAGGGAGGTAGTTGAGGCCCCATGCCTGGAAATATTCAAGGTGAGGCTCAACATGGTTCTGGGCAGCTTGAACTAGTTGAAGATGCCCCTGCTGACTGCAGAGGGGTTTGGACAAGATGACTTTTGGAGTTGCCTTCCAACCCAGAGCATTCTATGAAATGCCTCAGAGGTGCCATCAAGCACTATTTACATCTTGGATGTAATCAATACACTATCTGCCTACAAGTCACACCTTTTCTCCATAGTTCTTGTCACAGGTTTTGTTTGATGATGTGTGCTCTTCTTGACTTAAAAGCTGAGAAATTTGTGCCGTGATTTCTGTCCTTCCTGTGAGAAGCGCTGAGAAACTCGAGGAGTTAGTGCCATTGCTGAACCACCAGAAAGGCTAAAATGGTTATCCTGTCTGTAGCAGCAGGTGCAACAATTTATTCTGTAAATTCTTCATTTATAGATTGATTTCTGACTCTGGAAGCAAGAGCATGCAAGAAGCTTTGGATGCTGATAAGCCCTGGGTACTGTGGTAATTAAAATATCCAAAGCGTTACTTAACAATGATCTTTTCTGAGTAAGCACTGTACATTTCTTGTGGCCTGCTGTGCTGTCTTTTATTCTAGTAGTGAGAAACAATTTCATTTATTCCACTATCCCACCCCCATTTGCTGTGCAAGGGTCATGTGTTATATAAGCATGGAAGCTAAGAATGGTTGTCAGAGGGCCAGCGGTGGGATGCTCTCCGTATGGGGAACTTCTGTTTGTGCAGACCCTTGGGATTTTGATTTTTTCTTTTTTAGCTGCTGATCATAGGTCCTGCCATTGGAGAGCTTGGCCTAAGGTGGTTCCTTGGCTGTGCTGCTGCTTGCTGAAACTTGGTTGGAGTTTTGCAGAATTTGTGTTGTGTTTTTGTTTTTCCCCTGCAGCATTGTGTAAACAGTGCAGTTGGGAGACTGATATAATGGAGCTGCTTTTAGACTGAAAAGCTTCCCCACAGCATTTTGTGTCTTGGCTAGTTCTCATTTATAGCCTTTGGACTATGTAACGGTGGCATGGGAGGACTAAAGAATTAATTTGAATCTCTGTGCCCCTGTTCTTTGGATAATGTGGCTGCAGAGAAACACAAGCAGCGACTCTGATACTGCTGGCAGGAATTCAGAGTTTTGGACACGAACTCATTTAGAGTAAGAACAGAAGAGTAAACTGTCTCACTGAGGCCTCTTCCCTGCTGTGCGGTGGATGTTTGGCTGAGAAGGTCCATACAATATCTTCCACAACATTCCTTGGTCATGAAGTGCTTGCCAGCATCCTTCAGCAAGCTGGCCAGCTAGAGTGAAGGATTAGAGGCACCATGACCATGTAGTGCAGGAAGAGATGAAGGGACACAAGTTATCATTATGAATCTGTCTTGGCCTAATTACTCCACCAGGAATACTGAAAATGGTAAGGAAAATAAAGGCTGAAAGTCAGGAAGAAACTGTTCCTCATTTAAGAACTGTCACCTCTTCTTGGATAGCTAGCTGCATTACTACAGCCTCAGAGGGTCTGTTTAAAGCAGTCCTCTCTCTTCCAAGGAATTATAGATGACCTTGATGAATATTTAATCACTCCCTAGTCTGAAATCTCATGTCTCCTGTCCTGTGAAATATCCCAGTTGGCCTAGAGAAAGATATTGAAGGAAAAAACTAAAGCAGAATCAGCAAACAGAGGCTGTCCTTGCTTCCTTGCCTGGTTTCCACTTTGCTTGTCACAGAGGTTTTCTTCAGAGGGTTCCACCAAGTCTTTTGATCTAATAAAAACATCTAATGCTATCCCAAGAGAATTATTTTTAGCTCACTTTCTCTCTACCTTTCAGGGCATGGCCTGAAGCTGCACCAGGGGAGGTTTAGCTTGGATGTTAGGAAGCACTTCCTCATGGCAAGGGTGATTATGCACAGGAGTGGACTGCCCAGGGAGGTGGAGTCACCATCCCTGGAGGTGCTTAAGGAAAGATTGGATGTGACACTTGGTGGCATGGTTTAGCTGATGTGGTGGTGTTAGGTCATAGGCTGGACTTGATGATCTCAGAGGTCTTTTCCAGCCTCAATGGTTCTGTGTTTTTTCCCTCAGCTGCAGTGCCTGAAACAGTCCAAACACTGAAACTTACATGTGCAGTGGTTGGTTAACAGCATCCCATGGCAAGTTGTGCAGATAGGGAGTTGAAAAATCACTGGCAAGAGGAAGTTCCTTCAGACTAGGATATGTGGGTTAGCTTTATTAGGCTTAAAGATGGTTTTAGTCATTTTTAAGCCATGGCTGCTCTTCTAGAGAAATGAACTTACCCTGAATTTATCATAAATCATAATTTAGGGCAATTTATAATGAAGTCATAGTATAACCAATAATCTTTTGTTTTTCATGAAGTATGATCTATCTTTGACTTTTTCAACTCAATTTTGAACCTTTTGGTAGGAAAGATACCATTGAACAACTGAGTTGGAGTAAAATTCCTCTTTTCATGACAAAACGAGAGTATACTTGGGATGCCATTTATCTTCACTTGCCTCCCAGTGCATCATGGCAGTGATGTTTTGCACAAGAATTTACAGTCAGCAAAGGAGAGAATTCTCTGTGGTAGCTGTGACCAGGCCTGTAGGAACCTGAGGACTCCAGCTAGCAAAGCATGCTTTGGTTCTGACTTAACTTTGGTTCTGCTTTAATTCCTGACTTAACATTACTTAGGAGCATGGCTGCTGATGCTGATCTAGTTGAAGGTGTCTAGCTGTTGGGTATTATTTCTACAAGGAAAAGTCCCCAGGAAGGCTGGGAAGAGACTATTTACAAGGACTTGTAATGACAGGATGAGGAGTAATGGGTTTAAACTGGCAGAGGGGAGATTTAAACTAGATGTTAGGAAGAAGTTCTTCACAGTGAGGGTGGTGAGACACTGGCACGGGTTGCCCAGAGGGGTTGTGGCTGCTCCCTCCCTGAAGGTGTTCAAGGCCAGGTTATATGAGGCCTTGAGCAACTTGTTCTAATGGGAGGTATCCCTGCCTATGGCAGGGGGTTGGAAATGGATGATTTTGGTGTTCCCTTCCAACCTAAACAATTCTATGATTAGGGTTCTGGAAAAATGAATGATTTATTAATCAGGAAGCTTGAAAGTTGTTTAGAGTTCAGGTCTAAGATAAGATATGAGCAGATCTTCCCCAAATATTTTAGAGATGGTACTGTAGCATCTCTGTGTTCTCTCTGCTGTCATATTGAAATAGAATTCACACAGCAGTTGTGAGAGAGGAAAGACATTATGGAGCTTCCTCACCAGGAATTTTGTAAGGCTGTTGTTGCTCAGTGGATGTTGTGGTGTGCTGATGCAATAGCATTTGACTGCTAGGAAAGCATTTGCTTGGTTTGTCTTATGAAATCTTCATGTTGGTCTTAAGCTTAAATCACACATGCAGAATGGTGGGGTTTGGAAGAGACCTCTGGAGGTCATCTCATCCAACCCCCCTGATGAAGCAGTGTCACCCAGAGCAGGATGCCTGGGATCACAATGTCTAGGTGGGTTTGGAATCTCTACAGAGAAGGAGACTCTGCAGCCTCTTATGGTGCTTTCTTGCTTTCAAAATACTTTTGTCTTCTCATAGAATGCTTTGGGTTGGAAGGGACCTTTAAAGGTCTGACACCCCTACAGTGATCAGGGACATCCCAACTAGATCAGGTTGCTCAGAATCCTGTCAAGCCTGACCTTGAATGTCACCAGGGAGGGGCTTCCACCACCTTTCCTTTCCAGTGTTCCACCACTCTGGTAGTAAAGGACTTCTTCCAATCTGTGTCCAATCTAAATCTAGCCTAGTATAGTTTAAAACCATTGCCCTTTGTCCTAGTGCTACATGCCCTTGTAAACAGTTCCTCCTCAGCTTCCCTTTAGCCCCACTTTGGATACTGGAAGACTGCTTTAAGGTCTCCAGGTCTTCCCTTCTTCAGGGTGAACACCAAACACTCTCAGTGTGTCTTTGTAGGAGACATACTCCAGCCCCTCTCTTCAAAGCCCTCCTCTGGACCCTCTCCATGAGTATTCTTGTGCTGAAGGCTTCAGAACTGGACACAGTACTCCAGGTGTTGCTGTTGTGAGTGGTGGGGAAAATGAAATCAAGGCACATGATTCTGAGTAATGTATCTTTATTTTGGATGAGAGCTCATGCTTTCAGAGAGAGTCTTCTGTAATCTAGATCAGGACAGAAACAGGATTAGAATGGAAATCACAGAAGACAATGAGGAGTTAAATATTTGCCATCTCTGCAAAAGTATGGGGAAGACATACAAAGAGAACTACCTTAGAAAAAGGCTGATGATAACAACAGTGTTTGCTCTGTGCTCAGAGGAGACTAAAACTACAGATGCTGCTCTTAGTTAAGTAGCATGACCTAGGTAAAGAAAAATATAGCCCTCATGATCCATTAGGCAGAAAAGCCTGAGGAAGAGAGGCTTTCATGCACCTTTCAGTGATGAGTGAATTCACCCAGCATTGGCACAAAGTTCTAATTTGTGGTGGGGGAAAACAACATGGAAAATGGCAATGTAGATGAGCCAGACTTGAAAAGGACAGCTACTCCAAGGACTTAATCGCTGCTATTCAAGGGTGTGCACCCCTGACGGACCTCAGTATGTCCACATCCCTTTGAGAAAGGAAGACAAAGAGAAGCAAAAGAGGCAGGAGCTTCCAAAGAGGCACTGGATGTGAGGTGTCCCTTCTACCTCTTGAGGAGGTATAGAAAAGGAGTGAAAATAGTTTACATTAGACAGAAAGTAGTTATATCTCTTCCTTTATTTGTTTTCAGCTGATGGATTGGCTTCTTTGACTATCATAGAATGTTTTGGTTTGGAAGAGACCTTAAAGATCACCTAGTTCCAACCCCCTTACCATGGGCAGGGACACCTTCCACAAGACCAGGTTGCTCAAGACCTCATATCCAACCTGGCCTTGAACACCCTCAGAGAAGGTCATCCATGATCTCCCTGGGCAACCTGTACCAATGTCTCACCACCTTCACTGTAAAGAATTTCTTCCTCATCTCCAGTCTAAATCTATTCTCTTCCATCTTAAGTCCCTTCCCTCTCATCCTATTGCTACAAAGTCCTGAAAAACATCCCTTCCCAGCTTTCTTGTAGGCCCCCTTCAAGTATTGGAAGACTGCTATGTTCTGCTTGGGAGCCTTTTGTCTAAGCTGAGGAGCTGCACTTCCCTCAGGCTGTCCCCATGGGGGAGGTTTTCTAGACCTCTGATTTCCGTGGCCCTCCTCTGGACTCCAAGGGTTCAGTGTCCCTGTGTTGAGGGCCCCAGAACCAGATGCAGTACTCTAGGTGGGGTTTCATGAGAGCAGAGTAGAGAGGAAGAATCACTTCCCTCATTCCACTGATCACACTGTATGGAATGGGCTGCCCCGGGAGGTGGTGGAGTCACCGTCCCTGGAGCTGTTCAAGGCAGGATTGGACGTGGCACTTGGTGCCATGGTCTAGCCTTGAGCTCTGAGGTAATGGGTTGGACTTGATGATCTGTGAGGTCTCTTCCAACCTTGGTGATACCGTGATACGGTGAAGTTCTTCAGAGAGAGTGATTGGCATTGGATTGGGCTGCCTGGGGAGGTGGTGGAGTTGCTATCCCTGGAGGTGTTTAAGAAAAGCCTGGATAGGGCACTTAGTGCCATGGTCTAGTTGATTGGACAGGGCTGGGTGATAGGTTGGACTGGATGATCTTTAAGGTCTTTTCCAGCCTGGTTAATTCTGTGGTTCTGTGAAAAACACAATTCTGAATGTAATGTGTTGCACTCTATTTCTTTTACCTATGTGTAATTTAAAGCTCTGTTAGCCATAGAATGTTTGGGGGCTGTCAAGCTGCAGCATGCATGCTGAAATCTGTAGAAAAATGGATGTCCTTCTTGTGTTGGGGCCTCCAGAGCTGTACACAGTACTCCAGGTGGGGTCTCATGAGAGCAGAGTCCTATCACTGCAGGCCTTCATACACAGTCCCTCCCTAGCCCTCTTGTAGACCCCCTTCAGGTACTGGAAGGTGGTGATTAAGTCTCCCCAGAGACTTCTCTTCATGCTTCAGTATTAATTTTCTCAGCCAGGTAGCTTCATCACATAAGAATCAAGTATTTTAAACTATTACTTTCATGCCAGGAGATGTCCTTCTGTACTTTTGAAACACAGGCTCTACCTCTTCAAAGTGACAAGAGGCAGAAACACAGAAGCATTCCATTTGGAAAAGACCCTCGGGATCACCAAGTCCAACCAACAGCCCTACTCTACGAGGTGCACCCTAAACCATATCCCTGAGCACCACATCCAAACGACTTTTAAGCACATCCAGGGTTGGTGACTCCTTCACCTCCTTGGGCAGCTCATTCCAATGCCTGACTACTCTTGCTGGGAAAAAAACAAATTCCTAATGTCCAGTTTAAACCTCCCCAGTTGCAGCTTGAGGCCATTCCCTCTTGTTCTATCACTAATTACCTGTGAGAAGAGACCAGAGGAAGTTCATGTGTGCTTTTAGATTCCTGCACGTTAAGTTTTAGAGTAGCACAATGTGTGGTCTGTTAGATGTGTGGTGCACTTCACATAGGCACCAGCAGTGTGACATCTGCAGCCATCAGACTTTTCCCACTGTATGGGAACTGCCTTGTTGGGCAGATGAAGCTTGCTGGTGAAAGTAATGGAGGATCATTTCCAGATGTTTAAATGCTTGCTTCAGCAAGGGCCAGAAAATGCTGGAACACACATTGGCAACAAAGGAAGGGAAGAACCTGATGTAAGAGACATCAAGCCTGGCAAGGAGCAAAGCAGAACATGGAAAATGGAGCTGTGTGGGGAAGGAAGAGCCAACATAACAGCAGGGCTGCTGCGATAGCACTGAACAGCAGAGTTGTGCATGTGACTGGCAGAATGCCTGAAGCCTGCCTCAGAAACTAGGACTGAGGGTAGACAAATTATCCTTTAACTCTTTTTCTTTCCTCTTTTAATTTTTGTTTCTTTTTTTTTTTTTTTTTCCCCTGATGAAATGTTTGCTATAGTGATAGAAAACTTTATCTAAACCTGCATATGGGGACTGTGCAGCTTGGGTGTGCTTTGACTTGATGTTGTAACTCTAAAGTGAGGGAGCTTCTGAGGAAGTGGTGCAGCACTGAGCACAAAGCATCCTTGATCTCAAGTGAAGCCTTAGGATACCGCTGTAATGCACATCCTGAGTCATCCTGCTGATGAACTGTTGGAATGAGTCCAGAGGAGGGCCACAAAGCTGCTCAGAGGCCTGGAGCAGCTCTGCGATGAGGACAGGCTATGAGAGTTGGGGTGCTTCAGCTTGGAGAAGAGAAGGCATCGAGGAGACCTTGGAGTGGCCTTCCAGTATCTGAAGGCTACAGGAGGGCTGGGGAGGGACTATTTACAAGGTCCTGTAATGACAAGATGAGAAGTAATGGGTTTAAACTATCAGAGGGGAGATTTCAACTAAATGTTAGGAAGAAGTTCTTTCCAGTGAGGGTGGTTAAACACTGGCACAGGTTGCCCAGGGAGGTTGTGGATGCTTCCTCCCTGGAGGTGTTCAAGGCCAGGTTGGATGAGGCCTTGAGCGACATGTTCTAGTGGGAGGTGTCCCTGCCTATGGCGGGGGGTTGGAACTGGATGATCTTTGAGGTCCCTTCCAACCTAAGCCATTCTGTGATTCTATGATCTACTTGATTTTCCTGTTGAATAGCATGACCAGCTTCACAAGTGGGATCTGGCTGCTCCATGGAGGCATCTCTAGATCACAGTATCACCAAGGTTGGAAGAGACCTCATAGATCATCAAGTCCAACCCTTTACCACAGAGCTCAAGGCTAGACCATGGCACCAAGTGCCACGTCCAACCTTGCCTTGAACAGCCCCAGGGACGGCGACTCCACCACCTCCCTGGGCAGCCCATTCCAGTAGCCAATGACTCTCTCAGTGAAGAACTTTCTCCTCACCTCGAGCCTAAACTTCCCCTGGTGCAGCCTGAGGCT